>JAEIFU010003675.1:0-25538 GCA_018904235.1 Lordiphosa stackelbergi | reverse complement strand
CTTAAATGGTAAAACTTTCGGCAATGATGAGGCTATAAAAATCGCACTTGGTTTAGTTTTTTGCAGATAAAGGCCAGAAGTTCTATGAGCGGTGGAATACAAAATTTGCCGGGAAGATGGCAAAAGGTTATCGAACAAAATGGAAATTATATATTTGATTAAAGTTCATTCTTAAGTTTGATTAAAAATGCATTTACTTTTTTGAAAATCCGCAATTACTTTTTGGGCACGGTGTTCGTTTAATTCCGCTTCAATTTATATATTTGGGTTTTGTTGTAGGTATGCTGTTAATTTTTCCGTAAATGTCTGTGCGTTTCTAATTGTCTTCAATTCATGTGGCAGTTGATTCCAAAGACGAATAGCATGCGGAAAGAATTGACGATCAGATGTGGATAGATTATTTTTAGGGCTTATTAAATTTTTCGTTCTTTGAGACGCGGCAAATTTCAACATTGTAAATAGATAAAAGGGTTCCTCGGTGTTTATAATTTTGTGCAGATAGATTAGGACTCTCAAGCAAATCCATGAATTTAGGTTGATGTTATATATTTGTTCAGAAAATGCTGAAATGTGATCTCGTCGTGATTTATTAAATATGTACCTAGCAATGTCGTTAAATCCTACATTTAGCCTTTGCCTGCAACTCGAGCTGCAGTTACCAAACACCTCTAATCCATAAAATAATTTTGGTAGAAGACAAGCTTTTGCTATTATTTTTCTTGTTTGTGTGGGTATGAACTGCTTTGTTAAATTCAGCTGCCTGATGAGTCCGTATGTTTTGCCAAGTGCTTGGTTTATATGGTCCTCCCAAGTCAACGTATTGTTAAATGTAAATCCTAAATTATTTGCTCTGTCCACGTATTCAATATCAACTTTATCTATTTCAAGCTTCTGTAAAGGTCAGTGTTGTGTAAATTTTTTATGAATAACCAAGCATTTTGACTTCTTAGGGGTTAATTTTTAACCCGTTTCTCTGTGCCCAACACTTATTACACGTAGCACTGTTACAAACATTAATACACCTGACACTTTACTTAGCGGACGACTAACATACATTAGTACATCATCTGCATACGTCACAGTTAGACAACAAAGTGGGAAGGTCATTTATATACAAACAAAACAGTAATGGTCCTAGAACAGACTCTTGTGGGACACCTGTTCTAGTTTTAAGAAAAGTAGAAGAATCAGTTTGGGTAAATACGGCTTGACTTCTTTCTTTAAGGTTCGAGGTCGTCATTGTCTGCGCTGTTGTTGAAAAATGATAAAGTATTCTTAACTTTTTAAGAAGTACATCGTGGATAACCGTGTCAAATGCTTTACTAAAGTCTAAAAGAGCTAAGAACGTTATATTGTCACTGTCCAGATTTCTACGTATATCCTCGGTAATTTTTGTTACCAATGTGGTACAACTTCTTTTTCTTAAACCCGGACTGTCTGTCATTAAACGTTCATTTTTTTCCATGAATTCACTTATTTGTGAGGCCATAATTTGTTCAAGAACCTTGGAAAGAAATTGAAGGATAGAGATTTTCAACCTTTTACTTTTTTTCAACCCTTTACTTTTGTGTAGGTTTTCTGCATGCCGCGTTCAGTTTTCTTATTTCTACACGCCACGTTTAGATTTTCTGCACGCCACATTATATTTGCGCACGATTCGTGTAGATTTCCAACATGCAGCTTTCAGCATTTGTAAATCTAAGCGTTAATTTATAAATTCCACATGCCATGTGTGAAACCAATTTGCTAAACGAAAAACATAAGAATTCAGTACTGATGTGGAGCTACATATTTAGCTTAGAATTTCCACAAGCGCGTGTAGGATTTCCATATCCAAACGTTTAAATAGATAACCTAAACGTTCGTGTGGTATTCAGATTGCTGCACGAAAAATGAAGAAATATTTGGGGAATTAAGCTGATTTTCTAATGTCGTGTAGACATTTGCTTAGGAGCATTGGCCACAAAAAAAAAGAAAAAATTAAAAAAATTTTTGTTTATGTCAAGTGTCTCCCTTCTCATTACCTAACTTTTGGCAAGCAACCTATCAGTCAACACGTTCTTTAAATTTATGCACCAGAACGCGAAATTTGTTTATTTTTCATTATTGACTTCTGAATATAAATCAAATTTTTTTTCGTAATACCAAAAGTAAGTATGAAGGAAATATCTTTGGTCAATTGCCTTTTCGATAGAAATATGAATTTTTAAAAAAAAAATATTTTGGTTATGTGACATCAACTAAAAAAAGTGAAATATGGGGGTTGTGAGCCACTTTGCCAAAAAGTCGGTTTTGACTTCCAAAGAGAATATTGCAATGATGCACAATAAAACAGAGGAAAAACTCTCCAAAGAAGTAAAAAAAAAAAAATATTAAAAAAGGCAAACAATAGAGCAACCACTAGCAAAAAGTGCTCGTATAAATAAAAGAAAACAAGCCCGCTGCCGTCAATCTATTTTCACTTTTCATTAATATTTCTTAATTCAGAATATGAGAAAAATTGTAAATTTTTTCTTTTAATAAAGAATAACTGCTTAAAAACACGAATTTTAAACTTTTAAATGGGTGGCTCACAACCCCCCACAAAATTTTCGAAATGTCAAAAATAACACTTTTTTTCACATATGAAATGAAAAAAAAAACAAAAAAAAATTACTTTCTAAAAACTAATGATGAGGAAAGTTACATGCATCTTTTAACTAAAATTCAAAATTTACAGAACGAAAAAATATTGATTTTTGGCGAAGTTATGTTCGAAAAACAAAACTATGATCACAACCCCCACTCTACCCTATAGATTTTTAATTTCTACATTTTGCGTGCAGTTTTTCTGCCTGAATTGTGCAATTTAGCAGGGCGAAATACGTTTTGCTTAGGATTGACGTTTCTACACGCTCCATGCAGCCAATTTAGTTTTCTCTGAATTCGTAAATCGATGCACTCTTTCTCGGCTTCTCTGGAAGATAAAAATGGTACATACTATATATTTCAGCGCTTTTCTGTATTTTATATAAAGTATTTTAGACTAAACAACGTGCCAGAGTATTTTTCGCCAAGGTACTTGACCTTGTTTCTGAATATGCAAGGTGTGGAGATTTGTATCTTTGTGTGAGCAGAAGTAGCAGGCGGATGCGCGCTCCGAAAACGTGTCGCTAGGTCGCATAAGGTTTGTGAAAAATTTATGACAATGTCGTCTGCATATGCCACCACACAGCGAAGCGGGGAAAGAACACCTCCTTGCGCAAGTTCTCATCTCAACAAAGCTCCTGGCAAATAATAAAAAATTATTTTTTTATTTTGTACCAAAGGTAGACAGAGTATATTAAGTTTGTGCAAAAGTATGTAGCAGGAGGAAGGAATCATTTTTGACCCTTTAACAGCCGAGTCGATATAGGCATATCCGTCTGTCCGTATCAACAAAGATATGTCAGAGATGGTAAGAGTTAGAGATTTGACATCTATGGGACATAAACTTCTTATACTTATAGGCAGATCAAGTTTACTTTCAATTTTTGCCGTCATATCTCTCAGTGTTTTATAAATAGACGGTTCGTACCTTTTACAGATATTTGTTAATTAAGATTACACTGTGCAACAGTGAAAAACTGAAGCTTTGCAATCGGGGTGATGAAGTCAAAATGTTGAAATTCTATTGAAAAAATATATTAGCAACTACACTATGCGGAATCGATAGTGCTACCCTGAAAAATATACATACTAATTTGATCTCAACTTGTTAAAAAATGTATTAGCATGTTAAAATATTTTATACAGTCTTAATCTAAGACCTTTTTGCTGATAAATTACAGAATTTTCGAAAAACCACCCAAAAACATTTTTTCTTAAATTCATGGGTAACAACAAGAAAAACAAGTAATGTTTTGCTCTCAAAAGCTTAAACAAATTTAATTGGCTGCTATTTTGGTGAAAAAACTTGAGTACCTAATAAACAATGAAAACAAAAAACTGAATTTTTGGAAATTCCACTAACTTTGGGGACGTTTTAGTTTCCCTTCCAAGAAAAAATGTAAAAGATTGAGTTATCGTGATAAAAAATTTTGTATCAAAGTAATACTACCGGAAAACATGAATTTATACTGCGGACTGTCATCTACAACTTTGCTGAAGATCGTTTGCAGCTCTCACTAAAACTGAATAAGCTGTTCGCCCAAAACTAATGACACATTTTTGTGGTTGGCACACCCAATTTTCAAAAACTTTGAGGGTCCATAAAAAAAAGCTGCTACAATCCAATCTAGTTAAACGCTGATAGGAATTTACTCAATTCGGGTAGCACTATCGATTCCGCATGGTGTAGCTTGGTAGTTTTGGAAAAAGTTGAAATTTGTCGCACAGTGTTATTTATCGATTTGCCTCAGAAATGATAAAGAAAGTTTGCTGCCTCAAAGCAGTAGCATTGCTGCATTCAGCTGCTACTGCAGGTACAGAGTATATTACAGTCGGTATAGACCGATTGCAAATTGAAGAAATCGTGATTTTTATAGCATAAACGTGGTTTAGTGGGGATGGTTATACCTAATGGTAGTGTTGTAGACCGTTCTTCAACATGTTTCCCTAGTTAAGCCCAGTTTTAGCCTTAAGGGAAAGACCGCACTCCGGCCGGAGAAGCCAGTTCATCTTCCGGTGTAAGCGGACAGAGTCATAGATACTCACCAGATATATCTGGCATACCCATCACTTCCACCTTACACCATCTCAGTCCACACACAACTCACCTGCTGCTAAGTCAATGGTAAAAGTGGCTGATTTTGCAAATACAAAATGCAAAGACAAAGACAAAGGTACTCCCAAAAGAATCTGTCGCTAAGTCAAAATTGTTCTTTTTTTTGCCCGTAAAGAGGTAAAAACGCTTTTTCGATTACTGTTACGGTTTTGGTTAAAGATTTTAAATGGCTAACTTCGGTTACGATTCGGCTGGATTTACTGATTGAAACTCTTTAAGTCCCGTGTTTGGTATTAAAGCAAAGTTTTGTAAGTTTTTTGTTTTGCGTTGTATTTCTAATTAATGAAAAAAAACTGAAGTAGGCCTTTTCATTGAAATTTGCCTGTCAAATTGTTTGAGGCCTTCAACACACATAGTTCTATAGAATTCAGTTTAACACCAGAGCTCGTTCAAGCAACATGCTTCCAAAAAATACAAAAAAATTCTCGGTATTTAAAATTATTTGGAAAAAAGTTAACAAAATTTACTCGTGATTATTTGCGGTTTATATACAAAATGTGAACTATGTGAGTACAGAAAAAGCAGTCTAAAAGAGTCATCTCAATCTGTGGTTACCATTTGCAGTGCTGCTGTTTCTGCTTCTCCCAAAACCTTATATAACTAGTTGGATATCAAGTTGCTGTTTGGTAGATGGACATTCGAAAGTGTGTTTTCTACGTGATGTAGAGCTGTGTGAGCTGTTGTTGGGTACAGACAAAGAGGTATACCAAGGTTAGAAGTTATGTTAACCCATTGTAAGACATTTGCTTTCTTTAGTTGATGTGGCGAGGGGAGTTTGATATGTTAACATCATACCATTTCATTACATTTACACAATATTTACATCAAAAACATAAACGAACAACAATGTATGAATTGGTTAATATGTGAGTATTAAGTTGATGTACCTTTTGGTCGTTAAAATCCAATAATATTTCTTCCTAAGATGCAGAGCGAAACTACAATTTTCGGAAGTCAAAATTATGTATGAAGAAAAATCGATGGTTGGCGGAGCGAAGAAAAGTGTTTGTAATGTTCAAAATTGGTGTGGTGTGTCGTGTATAGTTGAACATACGAGATAAATTAATTGTAATATTCAAAATTGTCCATAATGTTGGAGGTGTGTGTATAAATGTTGTTGGAAAATATAAATATATCAAAATTACATGCACACTAATAAAACAGTTTTGTGTTTGGTATGTTTAGTAGATGAACGGAAGGAACATGCATAAAATTCTCCATCTGAAGGTTTTTGTTTGAATAATACCCTGGAAAATCTAAAAAAACTTGAAAATTATACTTTTACACACAACAGATTTTTTTGGATTTGCGCGAACGATATTCACTTTCGGCACGTAGCAGCTCATCCTCTTTATTGACATTCTTGAGAGTGGAGGGCGCCTTCTCACCAACGGATAGCCACTTGGTATGGATTTTGGGTATGGATGGAGTGTGGGTGTAGCAACTATTGAAGATGTGGGTAATGATGATGCTAAGGATCATGTTGTGGTTGTTGCATTGGAGGCTGGTCTGTTGTTATTGCCGCTCGCGGTTGGGGTTGTGGATGACCCAGGGAACTGTTAGTATTTGTTCTGGAAAAGAAAGTAAAATTTACATGATTTGATTTAAGGATCCAGAAAGTGGTCTATAATGGGTAGCAATGCTCTCAATCTGGTTCAACCTTGAAGAAACCGAAATACGTAAGAGAACCGGTTATGATTTTCAGCTCATTAGTCAACAACTTCCATTTTCCAACTTTGACCTTCAAATTAGGACACACGTTTCCCTTCCACATCCTGAATGAATAAGAAGCGGTTTTGGAAAATACGTGCGCCTAGTGTGGGGTCAAAGATTTGTCAAAGTAACTGGAAAAAGGGTAGCGTTTCTTAAGGAAAAGCAGTTTTTGTTTAATTTCCCCGCTATTTATTATCCGATCTTTGTGTATCGATATCATCAGGGTGTTCCGCATTTTCCTGCGCTCTGTGGCAAAAATTTTAAACTTACTTGATTTGTGTGCAGACAATAGGAGTCTATCAGCCATTCTCCCACTTTGACTTTAGCAAAAGACTTTTGCGATTTAAAACCGTACCAAATTCGAACAAAATTCGGTCTCCAAATCGCAAAGCTTTTACGAGGGTGAAAATGGGAGCATGGCTTTATGGTTTATGTCAAATTCGCCGATACTTCCTTCCGTTTGCAGTGCCTCGATTGAGGGCTTTGTGGTTCCTCGAAATGATGTGTTGTTTGCGTGCAGAAAATAGGAGTCAACATTTCAAGTTAGCTCTTTTAGTCTGAGATCTAGGTGTTCATACAGACAGATGCTAATCAAAAACATATTTGTGTACTTGATGATATCTTGATTAATATGACTAGATACCTTCTTTACTTTACAAATAACGGGGGAAGATTCTTTAGTCAGTCCGTCAAACTATGGCATTAACAGACGGGACCTTCAACAGTTACAAGCTTCTCAAGTGAAACCCCAATGAATTTGAGAAATTTTGAAAACAAAACACTTTCCCCAGATAAATTTAACTTAAAATTAGACTAAACCAGCCGAGGCCAATAGCTGAGAAAGGTGACCGATGTTAATAGATTTTTCTCATAATCGCCACACCTTGCCACAGTTCCTCAACTCAAGATACGGTTACCATTCTTTAGGAAAGTTCCTTCCGTTCCTCTACTCCTCAAACCAAACACAAACCTGATTATTGTGGTGCATGTGACTTCTGATATATTTTGCAACAACATTTATACACACACCTTCAACATTTAGGACAATTTTGAATATTACAACTAATTTATCTCGTATGTTCAACTATACACCACACACCACACCAATTTTGAACATTACAAACAATTGTCTTCGCTCCGCAAACCATCGATTATTCTTGATACATAAATTTTGACTTCAAAAAATAGTTGATTCGCTCTGCATCTTAGGAAGAAATATTATTGGATTTTAACGACCAAAAGGTACATCAACTTAATACTCACATATTAACCAATTCATACATTGTTGTTCGTTTATGTTTTTGATGTAAATATTGTGTAAATGTAATGAAATGGTATGATGTTTACATATCAAACTCCTTTCGCCCTATCAACTAAAGAAAGCAAAGGTCTTACAATGGGTTAACAAAACATCTAACCTTGGTATACCTCTTTGTCTGTACCCAACAACAGCTCACATCACGTAGAAAACACACTTTCGAATGTCCATCTACCAAACAGCAACTTGATATCCAACTAATTAGAGAAGGTTTTGGGGGAAGCAGAAACAGCAGTACTGCAAATGATAACCACAGATTAAGATGACTCTTTTAGACTGCTTTTTCTGTACTCACACAGTCCACATTTTGTATGAAAACCGAAAATTATCACGAGTAAATTTTGTTAACTTTTTTCCAAATTATTTTATTTTATTTTATTTACGGAGAATTTTTTTGTATTTTTTGGGAGCATGTTGCTTGAACGAGCTCTGGTGTTAAACTGAATTCTATAGAAATGTGTGTTGAAGGCCTCAAAACAATTTGACAGCAAATGTCTAGGAAAAGGCCTACTTGAAAATTATTTTTATATTTGTTATAAAATACACAGAGAAAAATAATATGGAAAATGTACACGAAACTGTAGGATTTCTATTCGAACGGGATTTTTAACTCTTAACTTTTGTGTAGGTTTTCTGCACGCCGCGTTGAGTTTTCTTATTTCCACACGCCGCGTGTAGCTTTTATGCACACCACGTTATATTTGCGCACGATTCGTGTAGATTTCCAACATGCAGCTTCCAGCATTTGTAAATCTAAACGTTAAATTATAAATTCCACATGACACTTGTGAAACCGGTTTGCTAAACGAAAAATAAAAGAATTCAGTACTGATGTGGAGCTACATATTCAGCTGGAAGTTGTTGACTAATGAGCTGAAAATCATAACCGGTTCTCTTACGTATTTCGGTTTCTTCGAGGTAGAACCAGATTGAGAGCATTGCTACCCATTATAAACCACTTTCTGGATCCTTGAGATCAAATTATGTAAATTTTATACTCTTCAGTACAATTAACAAAAAAAAAACTCATTTGGTGGATCAATTCGTGAAGTGAGTTTGTGAAACTGGAATGTTGGTGGATAAACCAACCCGTGTTCGTACTCGTCCGATGCACTGGACCGATAACATGGCCAAGTCAACCGTGGTGGTCATTTGACCGAAATTGTTTTTCATAAATAAATGACATGAACCAACCTTTCCAATAAATGTTCAACTTTTGAAATATATCGAGCCGTTTTTTTTTTATAGCAAAATTAAATTCCAATTTGTAAATGGACCACCTTGCATTTACCCTTCTTCATGACAATCTAAACTTATTATATAATTTTGCGAATTTCACAATACAGTGAATATCGCTTATATGCAAAAGTTATAATGCAGCAATATTTTTGCGTAAAAGCGATATTTGCATTTATGCGGTTATCGGTTATATGCAAATCATTTGCATATAAGCAATTTATCGGTTGTAAGCAAAAACTTGCATATTAGCAATTTAGTTAATTATGCTCATTTTATTTTAACGGCACATAGTTAATACTTATGTGTAATTTAGCTATTAGATAAGGATAACTTAAATCCCTTTACTTTTGTTTTAATGTTTTCAAAAGCGGTAATATTATTATTATATAGGAAAAGTTTCGAAGTAGTGAATATAAATTAAGTAGGGCCTCATTTGTTAAGGGATGTTTTGTATTGAGCAAAATATTTATTCTCAAATGGATTTTAATTTTCTTTCAATACGATACGATAATACAATGTTCTCGTCCAAAATAATTCCAAATCAGGCAAGTTCATTGTCACATTGGATGTATTCGGCATCTATTTTGAGAGACATTTGAGATTTACTGCACTAACAAAATCAGTATTGCTTCTGGGTTTTAAATTCTTTTAAACTTTCATGCTTGTTGAATTTAGTTTCGACCGCTACGACCGCTCCAATCTGAAGCATAGTCTTCATTTGTGCCTTAACGAGCAAGACTGGTCTATCAACAATTCCAAGTTGATAGCGGTTTTGGTTAATCTACGACAACATTGCTGTCTTTAAGTGTACATTAGGGTGTCCCAAAAAAAATAAATTTGTTTTTCACCGGCATTTTTTCCAGATTTTTCGAAAAAGACGATTAGAGGGTCGCACAAATCGAATTTCCCCTTAAATGGGGTTTTCCATATTGATTTCGATTTTTACTTATAACATGGTAAATAAATACCATTTTCTTAGTTTTAAAATCAGCATTTTAAAGAAAAAATGTCCAAATTGTTCTTTTATGAGCATAAACCGTAAGTTTTGGCTTAGCATTTGCTTGATTAGGTACCATAAATTAAATTTTTTCGTAAATTTTTTCATAAATTTTGTAAAAAACGCATTATAACTCTAAAAAATTCTATGAAAAGTGAAAAAAACTAATGATGCAGTTTAAAAGATGGTTAATTTTTTTTAAAAACTGAAACTAAGAAACTCAAATTTGCTCTTACCGTTCCAGAGTTATACTCTTTTTAAAGCTTTGTACCCATTTCATGAAATTAATAATATTAAAAGATTTTTGCCAGTTTTGCATCGAATTTGCTTTTAAACTTTGAATTATGATATTTTTTCGCGTTTACTCTTTTTTTTTCCTGCTTAGTTAGTTAGTCCAATACTAATGATATTTTTTTCTTTTGCGGAGAATTCATGCAAACCCGGCATAAGACCCTTTAATTATGACAAAAAGGAACCTCTGTACTCAAAACCTCATACCCAGTTTTTCAAACGAAGCTTCGGTTCGCGTTTTACGGGTACTTTTGTACTTGCAACACACAACGACAACAATTTAACTTGGATTTAAATGGTTTAAGATAAAACTCTCTAAAACTCAGCAAATGTGGACAGGGTCATTGGGAACGCAATATAAAAATTCACTTCAATCGTGCAATAGATTATGGTACCCCCCGAAGAAGGTAAACCTTAATTTTGAATATAAAACGAAAATAACTTTAAACTTATAACTTTAAAAGCGCACGGTAGATTTTCATTATAACCGTTTTTTTTTGTGATGATATAATGGGCTATTGCAAACCAAAAGAAATGGTACTCGACAGCAAAAAACCGCGAGTTTGAGTACCATTCTTAGACTCACCCACAAATCTATTCATATAGGCCATTAACCAGATCTAATAATATTCAGATCTGCGTTTTCAGTTTTGCCAACAAAGACTTGGTTCGCGGTTTATAGGCAATTTTGTACTAGCAATTGCCTTAGAACAACATTGACCACTTAGGGTAAAACAAGCTTCACCAAAATTAAGAAATAAATTTTATTAGTAAAGTGCTTCTATAAGGAGCAGAAAAAACAGATCGTATCATTAAAATACTTTAGTTCAGGGCATTTTAGCGTACCACGGTTTGTCCATCAAAGACAATTTTGATTAAAATTTTTACTTTTTCTTGGTGGCAATGATGAATTTTACTCATACAATTTATTGTATAATTTTTCGGTAGCTTGTAATACCCAAATGGTAAATGTTGTTTAAAACGGAATTGCTAATACAAAAATTTCCTATGAAACGCGAAGCAAAGGATCCATGGTGAATATGAAAAACACAGTTCGAAATCATAATTCAATGTTTAAAGCAAGTCCGGTGCAAAACTGGCAAACATCTTTTAAATATTAAAAGTTAGTTTCATGAAATGGGTACAAAGCTTTAAAAGAGTATAACTCTGGAACGGTAAGAGCAAATTTGAGTTTCTTAGTTTCAGTTTTTTAAAAATTTAACCAACTTTTAAACTGCATCATTAGTTTTTTTACTTTTCATAGAATTTTTTAGAGTTATAATGCGTTTTTTACAAAATTTATGGAAAACTTACGAAAAAATTTAATTTTCTCAAAATGCTAAGCCAAAACTTACGTTTATCTCAAAAAAGTAAATTTGATTTTTTCTTTAAAATGCTGATTTTAAATCTAAGAAAATCGTGGTTATTTACCATGTTATAAGTAAAAATCGTAATCAATACGGAAAACCCCATTTTTGTGGGTAAATTCGATTTGTGCGTCCTCTAAACGTCTTTCGAAAAATCTGAAAAAAATCTCAAAAATACTTTACTCTATAAGCTTTCAGAAAATGCCGGTGCACCCGGGAAAATAAAGAAAAAATTTATTTTTGGGGGCACCCTAGTGTACATGTGTGCTATTTCTATTCCTTTTCTTGTGAGGATTAGTTACAACACCTCGCTTGCATTGTTTTTATTGCGCCAAATGTTGCAGAGCGTTTCTTTATCCTTCGCAACACGGTTTCTCTTCTTCCAGCTGCTATGTGTCACATAATCTTACAATTTGAAGCCGATTTCACATTTTCTACATGGAGGAGGGGTGCCAGAATGCTCTTACGGCCGCGTGAAAACAAATACAGATGCACAAAATATATCTTAAGCTAGAACAACAACAAGAAATAGAACAAGTTGAGAGCTTAAACTCCTACCTCCCAACAGTCTCTCCTCTGGAAAATCCAGCTCAACTATTTTCAATACTTGGACCAAGGTAGTGAACACTCAGCTCCAGCTCCAGGAAAAATTCCCAAAAATCTTGGGAGTGACTTTTGACAATCTCTTCTTCTTTGCGAGGCACGCGGAGAACACAACCCGCAAAGTCGGAGAAAGAAATGGGGCCCTCAAAGCCATAGCTGAAAGCTCTTGGGGAAAGGAAAAGGATACACTGGTGGTCACATACCAGGCAATAAAGCGTGTTCAGTGCGACTATGCGGCACCAGCATGGACCGCAGCCATCACCTCATTTTTGTTTGTTTATTTGTTTATTTGAAGACAAGCAATTGACTGCTTGTTTGTAATAGTTATAACATGTGTATGAAAAAGTAAATAATGCTAATTATCTACTGCACCGACCAATTAAGGAGAACTTTTTTTACGATATGCCCCTGCTCACATCGATTGGCCGGCAAAGTAGATTTACAAATTTGGTGCAGACAAAAAGCTAAAAGATTGCGTGAATTGATGTAATGGGAGCATTGAAACGACAATATGTGGTAAAGGTCGTTATAGTTATCGCACAGAACTCGGAGAGGATCATGACGAGCGTAATTTGATCTGCACACTTCCAAAGACAACGGACGAAAACGGCGAGTTGCTCTGCAGGGTACGTTCCACTTCATAAGATTTAGGAGGAGAGACGAATCTACATCACCAACAATTAGCTTATGCAGAAAAATTACACCTTGACTAGTCCTGCGGTCTTTTAGAGTGGGCAAGTTTAGAAGTCGTAGCCTATCTATATAGGGAGGCAAACGGCGACCAGCATCCCAGTTTAAACCCCTGAGTGCAAAGAGAAGAAACTGTTTTTGAACCGATTCTAGCATATCTTGATAGAAGCTATACTGAGGGGACCAGATGCTTGAGCAATACTCTAGCGATGGTCGAACGAGAGACACGAAGAGAAGCCTGGTTATATATGGATCTTCAAACTCCTTAGACCAACGCTTAATGAAACCCAGCAAACTCTTACCTTTGTTGGATATGACACAGATGTGGTCATTAAAGCAAAGCTTGTGATCAAATAATACCCCCAGATCCTGAACTGAAGTAATACGGTCCAGAGCTCTTTGATCAATAGCGTATGTATTCAAAGCAGGTTTAGTGCGGTAAAACGACATGAACTTGCATTTATCGTGATTAAGATAGAGCATATTAACGTTGCACCAAGATTGAAGATAATTTAGGTCAAGTTGTAGACATTTATACGAATCGGGAGAAGAAAGCGTCAAAGACAGCTTAACATCATCCGCAAACATTAAGACTTGAGATGACTTAACAACCTGAGGAAGATCATTAATAAACAAACCAAAAAGTAATGGTCCTAAGTGACTACCTTGCGGTACACCAGAAGTAACACTTACTATCTCAGAAGTTAAATCATTAAAAATGACTCGTTGTTTTCTGTTTGAAAGATAGGAAGATAACCACATCAATAATTTCGGGGGAAACCCCAAGCTAGACAACTTATGAATAAGAAGTCTATGATTGACCGAATCAAAAGCTTTACTAAAGTCGGTGAAGATGACATCGGTCTGTAATTGATTAAGAAAGCCGCGACTAATTGCATTAGTGAACTCCAGAAGATTTGTCGTAGTAGATCGGCTTTTAATGAATCCGTGTTGACAAGGCGAGATGAGTGAGCGGCATTCATGCTGCAGTTGTTCAGTGATCAGTTTTTCAAAAAGTTTTGGGATAGCACTGAGTTTTGCAATGCCACGATAGTTCTCAATGTTCGACTTGTTGCCCTTTTTGTGCAGCGGGATGATAAAAGATTCCTTCCAAATGGGTGGAAAAAAGCTTTGGTCAATCGACATTCGAAAAAGTTTAGTTAAGGGCTGTGAAAGGGAGGTAGCACAGTTCTTAAGCACACAACTGGGAATCATGTCAGGGCCAGGAGCAAACGAATAATTTATCGTTGTAAGACACCTTAAAACGTCCGACTCAAGAATTATGGGTTTATTTATGGAATCTGTATGAGGTAGTGTATAGGGATAATTAGAGTCACTGATACAACTATGAGATGAATAGGTAGACTGAAAGAACTTCGCAAATAAGTTGGCTATGTCCAAGTCATCAGATGCTGTACTATTATTTAAAAAAAGGGATGGGGGAAATAAATTGGAAAAAATAGCTTAGGGTTGCGTCGAAAGTTGTCTTTACAGCGTATGAGGTAACTTCTATAACACTCAGAGTTCTGTTGGAAAAAATTTGACTTTGCAATAGAGTATTTGGCGAAATCGGTTTGTGTATCGTCTGTTTTTGACGTTCTTTAGATATGTCAATCTACGAGAAAACCATGGGGGCTATTAGAAGAGTTAACAGTGAAGACTGGAACATGTTCATCGAATAAATTGTACAGTGTGTTATAAAATAACTCTAAGCCATCATTGAGACTTAGGTCATCAAGACAAATTTTTTTGGCAAATATTTGTATCACGACATTCTCCGATACCTTAAGAAAAAATTAAAACAGAAAATACGAATCAGATATTTTGTATTTTGTGGTTTTATGTTGCAGGCGAATAAAGCAAAGTGATTTTGTGAGTTTTTGTTTTGCGTTTTATTTCAAAATGTTTAAAAAAAATTAAAGTAGGCCTATTAAAATTTGCTGTCAAATTGTTTGAGGCCTTCAACAGACAATTCTATAGAATTCAGTTTAACACCAGAGCTCGTTCAAGCAACATGCTCCCAAAAAAAAAAAAAAAAAAAAAAATCTCCGTAAATAAAATAATTTGGAAAAACTTAACAAAATTTACTCGTGATAATTTTCGGTTTTCATACAAAATATGGGTTTGAGTGAGTACAGAAAAAGCAGTCAAAAAGGGACATATTAAACTGTCGCCATCATTTGCAGTCCTCCCCTTCCTTCTTCCTCCAAAAACCTTCTGGAACTAGTTGGATATCAAGTTGCTGTTTGATAGTTGGACAGTTGAAAGTGTGTTTTCTACGTGATGTCGAGCTGTGTGAGCTGTTGTGTTGGGTACAGACAAAAAGGTATACAAAGGTGATGTTAAGTTAACCCATTGTAAGACCTTGGCTGTTTTTTTTTAGATAACGTGGAAAGGAGTTTGATATGTGAACATAATAACATTTCATTACATTTACACAATATTTACACATCAAAAACATAAACAAACAACAATAAATGAATTTATTAATATGTGAGTATTAAGTTGACCAATTGGAGCGGTCGTTAAAATCCTATATTTCTTCCAAAGATCTAGAGTGAAGCTACAATTTTCGGAAGTCCAAATTTATGTATGAAGAGAAGATCTGTCTGTGGTCTGTGGTGTGTGGTACGAGATAAATTAGTTGTAATATTCAAAATTGTCCTTAATGTTGTGGGTGTGTGTATAAATGTTGTTGCAAAATATAAAAGAAGTCCATGCACCACAATAAACGGGTTTGTGTTTGGTTTAATGAGTAAAGGAATGGAAGGAACTTTCCTAAAGAATGGTAAACGTATCCCGAGTTGAGAAACTGTGGGGAAGTGTTGCGACTTAGGGGGAATCTCTCTCAGATCTAGTTATCTTGACAAATCTTTGACCCCCCACACTAGGTCATTCAGATTGTCCTTGTTTTAAGGTCAAAGCTTTTACCGTTTCAGCTGGGAGTTGTTGACTAATGAACTCAAAATCGTAAGCGGTTCTCTTACGGCTTTCGGTTATAATTGTTGCAGTCCTTTATAGACCACTTGCTGGATCCTGAAGTTCTAATTCATTTATTTTCATGCTTCAACTTGGACTTTGTCTCTTTCAGTACAAATACGAACAGTTCCCATGACAGTAATTTCACCTCAAGGTCATCCATAACCCCAACCACGAGTGGCAATGGCACCAGACCAGCCTCCACAACCACAACAACAGCAACAGTAGCATCATTACCCACATCTTCCTCAACAGTTGCTACACCCACATCCAAATCAACAACCACATTAACACCTCCCATCACTTCCGCCACTCCATCCATACCGAGTGGCTATCCGATGAGCTATTGGCAGCTGGTGAGAAGGCGCCCTTCACCCTGGAGAATGTCTATAAAGAGGATGAGCTGCTACGTGCCGAATGTGAATATCGTTCGCGCAAATCCAAAAAATCTGTTGTGTAAAAGTATAATTTTCAAGATTTTTTTTAGATTTTCCAGGGTATTATTCAAACAAAAACCTTCAGATGGAGAATTTTATGCATGTTCCTTCCGTTCATCTACTAAACATACCAAACACAAAACTGTTTTATTAGTGTGCATGTAATTTTGATATCTTTATATTTTCCAACAACATTTATACACACACCTCCAACATTATGGACAATTTTGAATATTACAATTAATTTATCTCGTATGTTCAACTATACACGACACACCACACCAATTTTGAACATTACAAACACTTTTCTTCGCTCCGCCAACCATCGATTATTCTTGATACATAAATTTTGACTTCCAAAAATTCTAGTTTCACTCTGCATCTTAGGAAGAAATATTATTGGATTTTAACGACCGAAAGGTACATCAACTTAATACTCACATATTAACCAATTCATACATTGTTGTTCGTTTATGTTTTTGATGTAAATATTGTGTAAATGTAATGAAATGGTATGATGTTTACATATCAAACTCCCCTCGCCACATCAACTAAAGAAAGCAAATGTCTTACAATGGGTTAACATAACTTCTAACCTGGGTATACCTCTTTGTCTGTACCCAACAACAGCTCACACAGCTCTACATCACGTAGAAAACACACTTTCGAATGTCCATCTACCAAACAGCAACTTGATATCCAACTAGTTATATAAGGTTTTGGGAGAAGCAGAAACAGCAGCACTGCAAATGGTAACCACAGATTGAGATGACTCTTTTAGACTGCTTTTTCTGTACTCACATAGTTCACATTTTGTATATAAACCGCAAATAATCACGAGTAAATTTTGTTAACATTTCCAAATAATTTTAAATACCGAGAATTTTGTTGTATTTTTTGGGAGCATGTTGCTTGAACGAGCTCTGGTGTTAAACTGAATTCTATAGAAATGTGTGTTGAAGGCCTCAAACAATTTGACAGAAAATTTCAATGAAAAGGCCTACTTCAATTTTTTTCAATGCAAAAACAAAAAAAAAACTCAGAAAACTTTGCTTTAATACCAAACCACGGGACTTAAAAATTTCAATCAGGGAATTCAGCAGAATCGTAACCGAGTAAATTTTGTTAACTTTTTCCAAATAATTTTTAAATACCGAGAATTTTGTTGTATTTTTTGGAAGCATGTTGCTTGAACGAGCTCTGGTGTTAAACTGAATTCTATAGAAATGTGTGTTGAAGGCCTCAAAACAATTTGACAGCAAATGTCTAGGAAAAGGCCTACTTGAAAATTATTTTTCTATTTGTAATAAAATACACAGAGAAAAATAATATGGAAAATCTACACGAAACTGTATGGAAAATCTACACGAAACTGTAGGATTTCTATTCGAACGGGACTTTCAACCCTTTACTTTTGTGTAGGTTTTCTGCACGCCGCACAGTGGATCCAATCTAAAATCTAGCAGAATAAAAGTATATTTTTTAAATATAAATATTGCGTTTAGTTTTGATTTTATTTAATTGGATACACTCTGCAAAGCTTAAAAAAGCTTTTGAATGAGCTTTTCAGTGCATCTGTGATCAGCTTGCAGTGAAATGGATGGATTGCCATTACAACACTAAGTTTTTTGAGAAAAAAAATCAGAAATGGCTTGATATGCCGCTCATTTTATATCATTTCACGTCAACATCAGATATTGGTAGGCCTAAAAAGGATTTTGGTGATTTGTGCCCTAAGGCGCAGATCAAACAAGTGTCTACTCTTATGAAACAAGCAACTTGTGAACAATAAAAAATAAAATATAATAAAAGTTTTTTTTCTTTCTTTAGAAACTAGCTTTTACACATACGGTCACCTTCACCAGCTTAGTGGCGCCAGCTGTGAAGTAACTAGCCATGAAAAAGCAATTTCTCAAACTTTGCCGTTCGGATCCGGCGTTAAACTGTAGGTCCCTTTCTCTTGTGCGAAAAATTTAAAGCACACACGCCAAGAGATTGAGAGAAGGTTGGCTTGGCCCCGTTGAGGAGCTGTATGCCAGTTTTACCTTTTACAAGCTCCAGTTTGTATAAATCTGGAATGCGAACGGCTTCAAAAATTGTTGCCACATTAAATACAGATGAGAGTGCTGCACAACAAATAAAGAAGTCATTGGACACTCGCAGGTTGTTGAAAATCATGTTTCAGCGGAAAATAATAACAGAAGTTTGACTGCAATTTACAAATGGGGCTGCGATGGAAGCAGTGGCCACGCAACCTATCGCCAAAAGTTTCAAGATGGTGAAAAAAGGATGGTCGATCAGCATTTATTTACTGTTTGCCTTGTACCATTACAAGTTTAGCTTGGTTCGACAATATTGTGGAAGAACACGCGACCTTTATCAACCCGCTATTGTCGTCCCATAAAACTCATTTGTCAGAAAGAGACAAGTGAATTAAGACCTTTGGAGACTGACAATGTTGAAAGCCTAATAACGTCGATCAAGCCAACACTGACCAGCTCATATACCATACTCCATGAATTTCATCTGACGATGGTGGATGGTAAAACATTTGGTGTTCTAGCAGAAGCATCCACACAGACATGTGGAATTTGTAGAGCAGTACCTAAAGACATGAACAATTTGGATTTGGTGAAGCGTTACTCGGTTGACTCAGATCTATTGAAATATGGCTTATCTAGTCTTCATGCGTGGATTAGATTTTTTGATTGTGTTTTACATTTATCCTACAGACTTTCCATTAAAAAATGGCAAGTTCGCGGCACAGATAAGCCGGAGGTGGAAGCTAGAAAATTAAAAATACAGTCAGAGCTAAGGAAAGAAATGGGCATTTTTAGTGGACATACCAATGGCTGGTAGTGGCAACACCAACAATGGTAATACAGCTAGACGATTTTTCAGGCAACCTGATTTGGTATCACGCATCACAGGAGTTAGCGAGGCACTCATTTTTAATTTTAGTGTCATTTTACGTGCATTAACTTGTGGCTATGAAATCAATATCGATGCATTTAGTTCATATGCCATGAAATCAGCTAAAATGTTTGTCGACTTGTATCCATGGTTTTATATGCCATCATCTGTCCATAAGATATTAATTCATAATGCAGACATCGTAAATCATGTGGGTCTTCCTATTGGCATAATGTCTGAAGAAGCCCTGGAAGCCAGGAATAAGGATTGCCGGAATATACGGGAGAATCATTCTCGAAAGAACAATAGATCTAATACAATGGAAGATGTTATGCACGCATTGCTCGTGTCTTCTGATCCACTAATAACATCATTGTCTAAAATGTCAAAAAATTCGGTTAAATCTATTAAATTTGATAAATTTGTTGCTAGTCTTCTAATAAATTTCCCACATTTAAATAATGATTCTGAATCTTCAGATTCCGAATAATAGTAGCGAAAAATAAATAGAAAACAAACTCATTAGTTAAAATGTAAATTAAAAAACAAAACACTTAAAAATTAAAAAAAAAAAAATGTGAACATTTATATTGATGAATATGGTTTTTTTAACATTTGTATGGAAGCTATGGGAAATACCTAACGTAGGACATTGAAATTTGGAGAATATACGTAAAATGAATTAAAAACTGTAAGTACAAAGTTTCATTAAAATATCTATTAATTTACTAAAGTTATTAATTTAATTCTGCTAGCAGAGCCATTGGACCCACTGTGCGCCGCGTTGAGTTTTCTCATCTCTACACGCCACGTGTAGCTTTTCTGCACGCCACGTTATTAATATTTTGCCAGAAACGGCTAAACTACTGGGAATTTGAAAAACCCTTCTTCTGCGAAATTATCCCAAACAACAATATAAACAAATCTCTAGTACACGCCAGCTTCATAAAAACACCCCTTCATACCATTTTGATACATAAAATTGGAAATCATTTCAAAGTTCATTAAGACTGCTGTTAAAAGTAGTGCCGAAGTTTTTGATTGCTTAAAAACCATCTTTCCGAAACGCAGCGATGCATAAATTAAAGCTGGTTATTATGTAATTTTAATTATTTTTATATCTTATTTGGCTGGACCAGATATCAGAAAATTAATGAAAAGCGATGACTTCACCACTGTGCTCACAAAGAATCACCGGCAAGCATGGGAGGTTCTCAAAGCTGTGATTCAGAACGTTTTAGGAAAACACCGAGCTGAGCCAGATGAAGTAAGGAAATTAGTGGCAAGAATGCTCAAATGTTTTGAGCTTATCAACGTCTCGATGACTTTAAAATTGCATTTTTTGCATCACCATCTGGATAACTTTTATAGTATCAAAACGGTATGAAGGGGTGTTTGTATGAAGCTGGCGTGTACTAGAGATTTGTTTATATTGTTGTTTGGGATAATTTCAAAGAAGGGTTTTTCAAATTCCCAGTAGTTTAGCCGTTTCTGAAAAAACATTAAAAAATTGCACTTTTTTTCAAAGTTTTTGCACTGTTGAAGCACTAGATGCCAATTTTTTGGGTTAGTCTGCTTATGACTTTTTTTCCTCTAGTTTATATCTATAACTTTGCCCAAAGTATAAAAAATAAATTCCAAGCGGTTTATGATATATGGACAGTTTGGGGTGAAAATATGTTGGGTATCAAAAAAGTAGGAAGAACTCGACTTTTTTCAAAAAAAAGTTTTTTTTTTAATTTTTGACTTGTGAATATTAAACAAAATTTTTTCCGTAATGACAAATGTAAGTATGAGGGAAATATCTTTGGTCAATTGCCATTTTGATAGAAATATGTTTTTTTTTTTTGTAACAATTTCTTTTTGGTTATGTGACGTCACCAAAAAAAAAGTGAGATATAGGGGGTTGTGAGCCACTTTGAAAAAAGTCGGTTTTGACTCTCAAAGAGAATATTGCAATGACGCGCAAAAAACAGAGGAAAAACTGTCCTAAAAAGTAAAAAAAACATTGAAAGAGGCAAACAAAAGAACAGCCACAAGCAAAAAGTCCTCGTATATAAAAGAAAACATGCCTGATGCCGTCAATCAATTTTCACTCTTCATTGATATTTCTTAATTCAGAATATGGTGTAAATTGTTTCATTTAATAAAGAATAATGGCTTTAAATCTCAATTTTGAACTTGTACATGGGTGCCTCAACCCCCACAAATTTTCGAAATGTCAAAAAATCCCTTTTTCAATATGGATGAAATAAACCGAAAGTTTTATTTTCCCTCAAAATACACAAAATTTACAGAACGAAAAAATATTGTTTTTGGCGAAGATTATGTTCGAAAAACAAAACTAGATCACAACCCCCACTCTCCCCTACAGTTTTGGCATGACTTAAAAACCAACAATAATCAAAAGATGCTTGCTGCGAAGGATAAAGTTAAGGCTCCGCAACATGTCGGGTATTACAAACATTGCAACCAATCCACTGTGGGCCAGAAATCTCATTTTTTGGCTAAAACTCTGGCATTTCTACACCAGCCTAGCTAGCCAGCCTAGGCTGAAATTTTCGACGAAATGATCTTAAGATATTGAACTCAACGCACATAATTTAAAAAGCAAAAAACAAATAATTTGTACGATATTGATAATCCAAATCAAAATCGAAAAATATTTCCAACTTTTTCGTTTTTTAATTATAGAAAAAAACTTGTTATTGGATTTGACCCAATTCTTGCACAGAAGTATATATTAGTACCAGATAACTAAAAAAAATAAATATGTCTTAGTATGTCTAATGGTTTATGAGATATAGACCGAAGCAGTTTTTGAACTTGACTGCCCACCCTGTCGAGGATTTTCAGTCAATCAGACTACCCTCACCGATTTTTCTATCTATTTTACCTCTTCTTTAGATTCAATACTTAAAACAAGTAAATAAAAATAAAAATTTAATTAATTAAAAATCTAATTTTTTAACATAATACAATTTCCCTTCAGTGCTTCTAAGAGTATGCTACACATTTTAACACATTCAAATTGGCTCTTTATAAAAATAGTTTACCTCAGAGTGCATGTGTTATATTCCGAAGCTTAGAAAAAAAAGCATACTTCTAAGCTGACTGTATAATAGAACATGGTTGATTTCAAATGGGATTAGAATTTTAAATGCGATATTATAAAAATTCAAAGCAAACCTATTGTACATTATTCAAAGAAAATAATTAGCAATATTGCAAAGCAAATCAAGGTACTTCTGGGTACTCTTAACAAAAAGTGGCCAAATGTAAAAAAAAAGCCACAAAAGTTTAGATTTTTTCCAGTTTTTTATGTAAACGCATTCAAATGGATACTTCTTGATAATTTTTTATGGCTATCTAGTGCAAAATCGAAAATAAGAAATCAAATTGCTGCAGCTGTTGCTTTTCTAACTTTGACTATAAATATTTTTTTTTGCGAAGATTTTAAGAAAAACCAACATTGAACGGCTGCCACCAAAAACTATTTTGTAAAAAGGTTCAACATTTTGCCATAAAATAGCTATATTTATTCAAAATCATTGCTTACCTTCGTTTTATCCAGGTTCCCAAAAAAAAATTTTGACTTTTGGCCAGAATTTCGGGCTGCTGGCCCAGTGTGCAATTCTCTAAGGAAAAGGAATAGAAGCTCTTTTTACTGTTCCAGCTATCAAGTAAGCGGATCATTATTATATATAAAATCGGATTAACGCAAAACCAATAACCAACAAAAACCAAAATTTACACATAAATTTGTTTCTGTTTTGCAACTAACCGATTATATTGGTAAAGATAAATGGGGCTACGGTTTTCGAATTAGAGCTGGAGAAACATCGATGGTAACATCGATGCATCGATGTTTTTATCTAAGCTGCAGACATCGATGATTTTTTTTTTACAATCGATGTTTTTGCAACCCTACATAAACAAGAAACGGCCACGCTATTTTCTTATAAAATTTACTTGGCGTCTATAGGAAAGGTAAGGTTGACCAATTTGCGGTTCCGTCAATATGCAATATGCAACTATCCAAATAAATGTGATTGGACCAAACCCTATTATGTATGAATATCAATTTACATGCTATAATAAAAAAAAGTGCGATTTATTAAAACTCACAAATTTTCCATGATTTGAACACACATTTCCTTTTAAGTTCAAGAAATCTTTCGACTTCCCTGCCTCAACGACGTGATTTCCAAATGTTAGCGAATTGTGAGAAGCTTGGCTTGGCCCCGTTGGAGGAGCTGTCAGCCAATTTTACATTTTACATTTACAAGCGAATTGTGAATAACCAAAACCGTCCAAATAATTTGTATAGAATTATAGAAACTTTTCAAGAAATGTCTGAAATCCTTACCTCTTAGAAAAGGTGCTACTTCGCAAATTTCTGGGACAAAATATGCCACTATTTCACTAATTATCTCACAACACCAAATGGGAATTGAACTTAAGTCTGTCCAAGCTGTCTGAGCCCACTAAAAGAAGTGGCTAAAAAATATTTATGTATTCCAGCAACATCCACAGCTTCTGAAAGGACATTCAGTAAAGCTGGACAGACCCTGTCGGACCTTAAAGCCAAAGAATTAAGAACGTCTAATGTTTTTTTATAAAAATTTTAAATTTTAAATATTTTAAAAATACTTAGAAAAAAAAAGGAAAATATTTGATGCTAGAACCCTAAAAGGGACATTGGTTTTATAATTTACCAAATTCAAATAGTAGTAGTAGTAGTGCGATTTTATTTTTTCAATAATTTAACAAAGGTTAGTTTAAATAAATCGTAAAAAAGTATGAATAAAATCGAGGAAAAGAAAGAACTAGCTTTGGCAGTGTGCCGTCAGCTTTAGTAAGTACATGTAATAATACGAAAAGTGTTTTTCTAACATTAACTAATCTAAAAGTCTTCGTTGTGTATGCGCCGTCTGTAGGTTGATACATCTCTTATATATTGATATAGGCTGTTCCAGTTTTCACCATTTAAGATAATGACGACCTGTTCCGATGAGAGCTGTGCCTGTTGCCAGTATAGTTTTCTGATTTCACTTAAAATCGGACATACTCCAATGAAATGACACGTGTCTTCCTTCACATTTAGATTGCACATTGTGCAATTGGCTTTCGTGTCCCTGGCGTAACGTCTGTTATTCACATCTAGCATTTCGCATCTGGCTCTGAATATAGCGGAAATTTGGTTTTGGCTGTGCTGGTTGTTGAAGTAGTTTTTTTCTCCCATGGAATAGTTCAGTTGCCTGTAAATTATTCTGTGTTCGCTCGCTCTTGCCTGTCGAATATGTTTAAGCATAAAGCTGTTGCTGACTTTCTCCACAATTTGTGAATGCGCCTCTTCCCACGAATCAGAGTTGCTGATGCTGACTCCAACACCGTGTTCCTCCGCAAGCCTGCTCCAGACTTCAAAACACTGGGTTCCTTTCGACTGTAAGTCCTTGGCAATGGTTTTACCAAACGGGTATCGGGCAAAGAAATTATTTTTCTCAAATACGAAAAGTGTGTGCTTAGTGTTTGGCAGTATAGAGGAGAGAGACCAGTTTCAATAAATAAGGCGTAATTTGGAGTATTTTGGAGCAATCTAAACATCTTTTTTAAAAAGAAGCGAAGTAGCTTCTCCACTTCATCATATTCCTTAAACCCCTACACCTGGGAGGCGTACATTAAGATTGAGCTGGAGGTAGCTTGGAACATTCTGTATTTTATGCTATGTAGCACATTTGGGTTACTTAGTAGTGTTTTCCAGGTGCTGTTGAGGGCTTTGATGCCATCGTGATATTTCTGTTGCAAATGGTGGCTGAGTGACAAATTAGAGGATATGGTTACCCCAAGATATTTAAAGAATTTCACTCTCTATTTCCAAACCGTTAATGTGCCATTTTTCATCGTTTTTTATCCTTCCTCTGCTGTTACGTATGGGTAGAATTTTGGTTTTCTCAACATTAATTGTGAGACCCCAAATACAGCAGTAGTTGTACACGTCATCCAGCATTTTCTGCAGCATTTCCGGCGAATCTGTGAAATTTAAATATATTATATACATTCTCTATTTATTTTTAATTTAATCTCAAGTAAGAAAGTGATTTAGTAAGCTACATGACCAAACTCTTAAAATTGTAAATAAACATTGAGGTTTTATCGATGTTTTACTGCTAAAACATCGATGTAAACATGCTAAAACATCGATGTACGTACACTCAGAAAAAAGTGTTTCCTAAAATTTTGGAAA
>JAEIFU010003674.1:0-25551 GCA_018904235.1 Lordiphosa stackelbergi | reverse complement strand
CAGTAGAAACAATTTTTATGGCAGAATAAAGTTTGCCGGGTCATCTAGTATAATGTAATTTAAAATATTTATTTTCTGCCTGCGCTTTCGTAAATACTCAAATGAAAATTTGTCAAATTGTTGCCATCTATCCAATCTTCATCATTGTTAAGTATTTTCGAATTTTGCAAATTTCGCGATTTTCTTGACCAATTGATCTACCCCTCCTATTTACCCGTCGGTTGACGATAATCTAAACTAATTCTAATCTAATTTGCAAGTTTCGCCATATATTTTGGTCTTCTCAATCTATACCTTTTATTAACCAATGTCTGCGCTTCGTATATACTTAAATGAAAATTTTATTAACTGCTCACTTCTAATACATGCGTCTTCAACTACCATTATTCAATATTCAAAATAATTTTAGATCCTACAAAAATTTTGTAAATACCGCGAATATTGTGACCACTGGAACTCCTGCATTGTCACCCAAACATTAAGCGCTTTAATAAATAGTCTTATAATAAGTTTGCAAATTTCGCGGTTTTTTGGACCGTTGAAATAAAAGCCATATAGCTTATGTTCAAATCCTGGTTATCGACTTTCTGTGTGCCAAACTTTATTCGAATCCTTTCAGCCATTTCTGCGTGAAAGCGCTTTCATAAATACTCTTAGAATAATTTTGAGAATTTCGCGGTTTTTTGGACCATTTACAGACTTGAGATGTAGCCATGAGCATACTGTGAAAATTTCGTAAAGATCTGTTAAGCGGTTTAGACGCCTATAAGGACAAAATATACAAATATACTTTCACTTTAATTGTGGTGTAGATTGGGGTTTTTATTCGACCGTTTTCCCTTCCTGCAGTCAAAACACTTTTTGGCTTAGGTTTTCTCCTACGCGTTTCGGCAATTCACTTTAATACATATATATGTAGACTGGATTTGTCAAATTTGTAACTTTTATGATGTAATACAAATATTTGCTTCAAGCGCCAACAAATCTAGGTGAGTTTTGTGAAAACGGCAACATTTAGCTGGCAACATATTCAGTTAGCTGGTTGTCCTACCCAGTTGGAGTTTGGCTTCTAAAGTAATTCAATTAAAGTTAAAAACAAATGAGCAAAAATCCTTTTTTAACTTTTGGAAATGGTTTAGTTGCGTTTTCATTAGGCGAAACTTTGTCAAATCTATGGAAAGTTTTTAGTTTGGCAACTAAAGTCATAAGCTTTAACAAGTTGCTCTAACATGCAAATCCCTGGAATTTATGTCACCTGGTCAGCTCGCCCTCTCTCTTTCTCTCTTTCTCCTTTGCTGCCGGCTCCCCTAGCCGGCTGAGGCGGCTTCTTTGTGTGTGTGTGTGTGTGTGGGTGGGCGCTGAAAAGTATGCTATGCCTCGCGCACATGGCACATAATTGAGTGACAACGTGGTTAGAAACATTTGCCATGTGGACAGCCCGGCCCAGTGTGTGCGGTGCCGAGCATTTGAATTTGTAATGAGATGCCAAATGAAATGTGTGCGCGCCCCCAACACCCCCACCCCACCGCAAGCCGTCTGTGCGCTGCATTTGGCACACACACACACACACAAGAGAAAGAGAGAGAGAGAGAATTACAACTGTTAATTGTGGCCATAATTAAGGTGACCTCCAGCAACACGAAATGCAAGGCGAAACGTGATGAGCTCATTAATTTCATATACCAACTTTTATTTGCCAGGCGAGCGGCGTTGGCAAATTGGTTTCATTTTTTGTTTACTTCCATTTGGGGCGGGGCGGGGCGGGGCGGGGCGGGGAGCGGGCAACACTTGGCAGCTTTATGTCATTGCTGGTTAAGCGATGCGTCTAATTTGCAGCTGGAATTTGCATTCGCTTTCGCATTTACTTTGGCCTGGCAAATAGTAATGCCAGCCACCTGCCACATGCCACCTGCCTCACCACGTTGCTCGTTAATTTTGCAGCATTTCCGTTAGCAATTTTCAGGCAACTTCGTTGCCATCGTCATCGTTGTCGTTGTCGTCCTCGTCCGCGTCCGCGTCGTCGTCGTCTGCAACCGGAAATGCAGGAAACGGATATTACACGCTCCAGAAAACACACAGAAGCGACACAGAAGTCTGAGACTGAGCAATGGAGAAAAACGCAGAGAAAACGCGAACAGCTCCAGTTGCCGTTTCGCATAATATGGAAGAGATATGACTTTTGATGACAAGCAACGACAACGGCTCCAGCTCCAGCTCCTGCTCCTGCTCCTGCTCCTGCTGCGTTTTATGCATTTTCCCTGTTTAGACAGATGGCCAAAGTTTCCCTTGGATTTGGCACTGAAGCGAGAACGAAACAAAACGCGAAACGCAAAACGTGAAACGTGTCGCTTTAATTGCTCCAAGGCCTAAGGAATTGTTTCTTTTTCTCCTTTTCTTTACCGCTGCCTGTTCAATTGTGAGGAAAATGAAATTATTGCCAGCCAACAGCAACAGCAGCAGCAGCAGTTTAGTTTTTATTCCTCATTTTTATCAAGAGCTTTTCTTGTGAAATAGATTTCAGATTCGACAGATAAGTGCGAACAAAAATCGGTGTTTTTTGTCGGATCTTATTGAGATTTGCTGACTAGTAAGACACAAAAAGGTCAAACATTTGGGAAACATTTTACAATAATTAATTCCAAATTTAGAAATCAATTTTAATATAGCCAAATAAGCCTGAAAAAATTGATCCAGAAGAATTTTGAGTATTTTGAATCAGCGATGAGAGCTATTATCTGGGAGCATGTGTCCGCCAAACTTCAAGTCAGTGGGTCTATTCGTTGACGACGATATATCTGGTCTTAAATCGCGTTTTACCGTAAGAGTAAAATTCTGGAATTTTTACTCTTCCCGGTGTAATAAGATATGACAATGCCAAGTCAGAAAGCACTGGCAATGCGTCATTCTCTTCCATCCAGAACTTAATAAGGGTCCCGATCCTGTTCTAGTGACTGTTGAGATAGCATGGCAATATGGTGATCAGCGAACGAGTTACTAGATGCATTAAATGATGACACAGCAGACAGGATGATTGTCCTTGCATATCATAAGAAGCACATCTTCCGTTATTTTGATTTCGCGCACTCCATTTGTAAAGAAAATTCAATTATTTTGTTAAAACATTTACCTTTAAAGGCTCCCATATTCTTCATCGCATCCACTAAAAAATCTGCTTTGTTTGATTTTCCGTCTTTAAAAAATCGAAGATTTTAAATATAATCACAATTGATTTAATAAAATTTTTGAACTACATTTTATGCCTTTTTATAGACTTTCAAACATAAAATAAATATTCAAGCATGTACAGAAGCCAAAATTATTTTACCGTTAGTAAAGATGGGCAGCATTTCATTCAAGAATCTCTACGCTTTGCTTTTAAGTGCGCCTTTATATTTGTTGAGTTGCCACTGGTCTTTAGTAAGTTTGCAGTGCGATTTCTGTGCATCAACTTTAATAAAATAACTTTTGAACATTTTGCTTCACATGTCCAGAGCACAAGAAACTCTTATTCGCAACAGTGTGACCGAATGCTGAAACAAAAATACCACCAAAAAAATATTCGATAACCTCGGTAAAATATATAAAATTTGCTGTACAGCCCCAAAGGGAGCCAAGCTTCCTTTCAATCTCCTGGGAAAAATGTGCGATTATTGTATTCTCCATTTTGGCCAAAAATATCAATGGTTTCGATATATCGATAATATTTTGGACATACCTAGTTTTCTTGTGTAGAACCTTTTAAGGAAATTTCGATCGTTTTCGAGCGAAAATTATTTATTAAAAATATTTTTGATCTTAGCATTCAAATTACTAGCTATGTAAAATGTTTTGCGCAATTACACAAGTTAACACGATTTCTTATCCTCTACAAAATCTGTAAAATCGCGCTGAATTCAGTATGGAGCTTAAATTTTCAACAAAATGGACCATAGACATTTTAATACCATGAACGGTAAAACTGAAATTTCTTATTTTTTGGATAAGTGCTATTAACTTCTAAAATTTCCAACAGATTTCGATGTATGAACACTTTTTGAATTCGTTATACATTAGGTTACATTATTCAAAGAAGAGATATTTAAAATAAAAACTTGTTGGTGAAAATAACGTTGTAATTTGCGGTTTTTCAAATTTTGATAAAAATTAAACAAATTCTCGATATTTTTGTAATTAGCAACTCTTTAAAATTCACAATAAAATGATGTATGTATAATAGAAAGATATTTTGTATTTGAATTTGAATTTATTATTGAATAATTATCCTAACGGATACAGTGTACCTTTTTGCGCTAGTCACGACTATTTAATTTTGTATAAAATTGTATAAAATTGGTGTATAAAACTAATTCAAAGTTATTTCATCATTGAGATATTTGAAACTAAGTGAGAAGGTCCTTTTTCAAAAATGCAAAAAACGGTTATCTGGGTTATCTCAATCTGATATACTGAGAAATTTTTAAGCTCCATATTCAGTTCAGCTCATGATTTTACATATGCACTGTGGTCCCAATTGCAAAAGTCCAAAATAAAGATACAGCTTTGCAATTCGGCACTTTTATTTGATCTAAAAATATAAATTTCGAATAAAATGTCTTGTTTGGACCACACCTTTACCTACCTGCCATACAAATCCACCAACGTCCCAAATTATTTTTTTCTGTACTGTTTTTAGAAGCAATTTAAAAGATATATTGGATAATTATTGTTTTATATCAATTCAACCTAAATTCATCAGAATCATCACAATCCTGATGGTCTGCATAGTGATTTGGCCTGTAGTGTTTCGCTAGCAAGGATATAAATCACAATTTTTCTAAATGCACATTACTCGAATGCAGTTATACTGTCTTTTCGAAAGCGAATTGTCCAGCAAAAAAGGCTGAGGCTTCATCGTCTGTTAATGGAGTTCGTTTTTTGATTCCCAGAGTTTCCATTGTCTCTGACTTATCGGCCGTTTTTAATATTTCCTGCAAAATAAACGACAATTCTTTATCGACAGACTTTTTGCGCAACGTGTAGAAGAACGGAGCCATCGTTCTCTTTCGATAAATCGGTTTAAAATTTTTCTCTTCAGGCTTGATTCATGTCAAACTTGATCGACCAATTTCATTTTTACAATTGTTCCTCAGGGCCAAATCTTTTTAATTAAAATTTTTATATCATATTATCATATGAAAGATATTTTTCATTTTTTTTTAGATCGACCCATGTGTTTACTGCATTTTTTGAAGTCCTTTCCTTTCCGAATTAATGGCAGATATGTTTTGTTTGATCAGTTGAATACAGACGTTTTTTTCTGCTTGTTCTTCCTCCAAACGTCAAACATTTCTCTTCTGCAAAATACGACTTCGCATGAAATGATTCAATTTATTTGCAATGGCGCAAATATGCGCAAAAACTGTTAATACTACCTCGTTGTACACATATTGAACTTTAATTGGACGTTTACAACTGGAGTTAATTGGATCTCATTCACTACTTCTGCTCCACAAAACACAATAAAATGTAGGTTAGTTCGTACTAAAAAGACATCACTACAACAACTCAAATAACAGTTACAAAACAAAAAGCACACATACAATTTTCTTATAACTCTTTTTCCAATACCTCGCGAATCTTCGTTTTCCAAGTTTGACACAAGCTGTACGGTAAAGGAGTGAAGAATGCCCCTTTTGGTTTGAAAAACAAGCTTACACAGCCAATTATTTCTGGCAACACACACCACGTAGCAAGCTTTGGGAGACAGCTTATTTTTTGAACCCTGAAGTAGCCACAGGGATGGCACAATAAATATTTTTTTTGGTATTTTAATACTGACTGATGTATATAGAATCAAAAAATACTAAAGGGGTAAACAAAAAAATTATTTTTGGACCTTTATGGGCTAAAGGGCAATTGGGACTATAGTGATATGGGGTAACATCAAATTGTAGAGGATTAGAAGAGTTTGCTTGACTTCATTTAACGTTTCTGAGTAGAGTTTGGCTCAAAATGTTAGGGAACCCTTCCCTTTCTCCACCAAAAAAAGAGGGGCTGAAATGGGCACCAACTTAACTGAACCTAATGGTATGGTTATTTTTTTTTTGGTATGTAGTGCTCCAGGGGGCAAAAAATTCGTAATAATTTCTAGTTACCGTAATAGGAAACCAAATTTCGAAATTTTAAGGTTTAATATGGCGCCGTGGTTTTTAAAGTTTCTTCATTAAATTTCAATTTCCCCTTTTTTATTTTCTTCATCGTTGAAGTAACCTTTGAGATGCCAAAAATTGTTGTTGAATATAAAATCTATTTTTAAAAATATAAAACCCAAATTCCGAATAGAAGAATCCATTCCAATATTTAGGTGGGTCACGTTGGTACAAAGCTTGAATTAGGTAAGCTACCATATATAAAAGATGTCTTGGCTGTTCTTTTGCAGAATATATGAAGACACAAATGCCGTCATTAAGGGACTATCTAAACCGCACAAGTGATGGTGTATTAAAATTATTCGGGCTTACCATGTAACTAGGAAAGAAATGTGTGCAGAAGCTTAAGAAGACTTAATGATTAATATGTGGCTCTAAGAAAAAATGTCGCGAAAAAGGGTTATACTGCAACAGAGAAAGGAAATCCTCAAAGGTGTGAATGATGTCGAAGAAAGAGGCGTGAAACTAGCTGAGGACTTCAATGGGCGCTTTACAAAACTCAATGCATCGAAGAGCACAGACAATCTTATCCTAGCAAAAAAACTACTATCTTGAATAAATTTGAATAACCACTTTTAAGTTATACTATTTTTTTATTAATTTTTATTTTTTGGCCGGTCGTTTGCATTACAGCTTTTCGCCAGCGAACTACTTTTGTGGAATGATTCGTAATGTCAACTCGTATATGTTAGTTTTTGGTTTGGCGTTCGCCTTATGGCATATCCATGATTTGTAAAAACCATTAAAGCTAGCGATTAAATTTGCTCAACCCTTCATTTTTTTGGCCAATTTGCAAATTACGCAGAGTTACGCGAACAAAGCTAGCGGAACATGTAATTTTCGGGTAAAAATAGCTGCCCAAGGATCTTACATTATTACGCATGCGGATCCTGCAGTTTAATTCCAGGCACCGCACTGAAGGCCGTTTTTGTACTGAGCAACCTGTTTTTAAGTTCAGAACAACGTTTTGGCATCTCAAAGGTTACTTCTATTATAAAATAAAATGAAAAAGGGGAAAATAAAATTTAACGTAACAACTTTATGCCCAAAGCGCCAGTACTAAACCTTAAAATTTCGAATTTTTAGTTTTTGTTATGGTAACTAAACGAAATTTTTGCGTCCATTGAGGAACAGAAAATTGCCAAAAAATATTTTCATATAAGAGAGGTCCAGTCTAGTTACAACAAAAAAAAAAAGACTACTTGGCGTTGTCTGTTGTTGTCACTATTTACACTTGTGTTGCCTTTGAAATTCCCAAACAGTCATTACAATGGGCTCTGCTGACTTGAAGAAGATAAGTAAGGCCTTTTTTATAAAAAAATCGGGAAGTTCTTGATCAGTTGTACAGTCGACCATCCTTCTTGGTGGTGGTTGGTCGTGTTTTAAAAAGTAAAGAACAAACATTAGAAAATACAGGTCTGCGCCCGTTTTCGATTTCGGATCAACTCATGCAGAGTCGGAATTGTTAAATGTTCTCGGCTTTTTCTTAAAAAATCCTACAATATTCGATCGTCTTGATGGTACAAATATTGGGATCGGATCGGTAACGGAAACAAATATAGACTGAACGACACCAGCTGTTCAGCCATCTTCACTTACGCTCATGGAGTGCATTTTGGAATATGCCCGTCTCGCTTTAACCAGTGTGATTTTCTTATGCGAACAATATAAATCTCAATGCGGACAAAATTGAGGAGTGTACATTAAATCTCAAATACTCATTAGTCCATGGTTTATTGACCTCTGGAGCCTGCTAAAACGTCCGATGATCCAAGCTCTAACAGGCAATTATTAAGTCTCTAAAGTTCCAAAATGAATAAAATATTTTAAGGGCCGATTTCTCATCTTATGTTTGTCACATATAAAATTAACAAGTAAGACCGTTGCAGTCGAGTAGCCCGACTTCAATATACCCTGTACAATTGACAACGAGAGCGTAAGTTAAAGTCGGCTCTAACCGACTTCGATAAACCCGTTAGTCATGAAAAAAACATGTTTAATAGTGCTCGTGCGTTCCTTAGGGTGACCATCCGAAAAGTATGCAACATTTTTTTTAGGGTGGGTGGGGTGGTGGCGGGGGGCTAGGTTCGCTTTTTTGCTCATAACTTCTGAACCGTTCATCCGATTTTTATCATTTCTTTGGCAAATCGATTTATTTTGCTAATTACTAACTATCTCTAGAAAGTACGAATCGTCTATCTTCAAAACTGTGGGAGATATAACGTTTTTTCCAAATTGCGGGGGCGGGAGGGGGCGTGGCCAAAATTAGAAACAAACTTGATCTGCGTACAGATAAAAGAAGCATTTGTCCCATACATGTCAAACCTCTATCTCTTACCATCTCTGAGATCGACGCGTTCATACAGACAGACGGACGGACAGACGGACAGACGGACGGACGGACAGACGGACAGACGGACATGGCTAAATCGACTCGGCTATTGATGCTGATCAAGAATATATATACTTTATAGGGTCGGAGATGTTTCCTTCTCCCTGTTACATACATTTGCACAACTTCATTATCCCCTTTACCCATTTTAATGGGTACAGAATATAAAAATAAATAGTGAGAGCTTATATGACACATAGCAGCTATCTGGAAGAAGAAAAATTGGCAATAAGTTTGTTTCAATTGCGGTATTTATATCATCTGGGTGTGAAATTAGAACTTGAGAATTACAAGCAAGCATTTATGGACACATTTTGTACAACACACATTTAATACTCATTCAATACAATCAGGGTTTTAGTTGCATTGTCGTCTAAACGTCAGTCACATCGAATTTCAGAGTAAGTCAAAATTTTTCATTTTATGTTCGTTGTTTTTTCGGACTAACAAAATAATTGAGGGAACCAATGGTTTTTTCAATAAATGGAAAAGCTTTTTGGCTGCAAAATCAAAGACGGAAATTGGTGAATTTAGCTGTGCCATACGAGAGTTGGAGTAAACCAAGTCATGCCATTTACTATTGCAATAGCCCTGCTTTTCTAGTTTCATATTTTAGAATTTTTCTGCCCTAACCATTAAAAACTTTCCAAATTCCACATTTTCTTTGCTTAACCAAATATTCTCGTTTCTACTTTTGGTCCAGCTGCTTGTCTTCAAATTTGTTTCCTTTGTTTTGGGACTGAAACTGGAGCGCGCGGTTGAGAGTGAGTCGAGCACAATGGCTGGAAATTAATTTGCACAAATACGTTTATTGTGGCTGCTGCAGTTGGAGTTGGAGTTAAAGTTTTTGGCCATGCAAATGGACAGGAAGCGGTAGCTGGTTGAGTTGGGGTTGGGCTTAAGCTGCAACAAATGACGCTATGCTGGCGCACACACACACAAAAAATAGAGAAGCGGAACAATGGGCATGCAGCCAAAGACAATGAGTCTGCTGTCCGGACAGCTGCCCCGAAATGTATGCTACAGCTGCTCGTCCTCCCCCTCCACGCGCGTGGGAGTGCGTTTAAGTGTGTGCTAATATCATTTGTGCTTTATATGCGACTGCTCAAGCGTTAACAGGGGGTAGGGGGTAGGGCGGTGTAGGGGTGGGGTAGGGGTCACCCTGGTGGTTAACCTAATTTACCTTAATTAACATGCTAAATATTTAATATATCAAACCAGGCGACACTCACACACACGCACGCACGCAGGTGTTTAGTTCGTTTTCAATTAGGCTGCTCCAGTGCAATTTTCCCTCCCTTTACGTGTCTTTTTTTTCTGAACCTTTTGAAACAAAGTATATAAGTGTATATAAGTGTATATACATATATTTTTTTGCTCGTTACCCTCCCTCCGTCCCACCGACTGGCTGACTGACTTAATTACAAATTGCATTATTTATCGTGCGACAAAGTTCGTCAAACTGCAGACTGAACGAGGTGGGGGTAGGCAAGAGGACAGGCACAGAAGGTAGCTGAGTATAATCACCATTCGAATGTGTTAATGCTGTTTGAGTATGTCTGTGTGTGTGTGGTGTGCGAGTGGATGGCATACTCATTTATAAATGGCCAGGAAAAGGTGGGGACTAAGTATTCAAAACTCTATCCATTAAGCAGATTATATGTATACTCACATCATTAGATGTGCTCCATTAATCGCATTACATTTGCAGCAAAGCATATTGATTAAATAATTAAATTGTTGCTAAATATTTTACAGCTTTAGCTTTAATTCGACGTAAACGGGGGTGACACCCAAATCTCTAGAGAAAAATCTGTCGGTGCCACAAAACTTCAAAAGATTTCAATAATTTGAAAATCTAATGAGATGGTTTGCATCTCTCGCAAAATAATGCCCCGTTTTCTAGTTATGAGTTAATTTGATGTCTAATTGAAATTTGTTGATTGTGTCACACAATTGAAACTTAAGTTTTGCTTAGAACTCCGGTTCTCGAGTCATCCAAACTTTATCCATTCTTAGGCAAATCGATAAATAATGCTATTTACTAACTATCTCTAGATACTTTGATGCCAATCTGGAACTAACGAGGAGCAGAGGGCGAAGGCAATGCTCGACGGGCTGTACGACATCTAGATATTTAATCTGAATGAAATAAGGCAAAAAACTTAGAAATAGTATAAAGCTCAATCACAGAAACACAAATAAAAATTTATTAAATCATCTTTAAAACCAAACATCAACTACAGGAAATCACAAATACTATCACCAGGGCTGCAAGGAGGTTCCGAGTCTTCGTCATTTTTGGGAAGCCCGAACCGAACCTGAACCGGAGCAGAACATATTTTTTTGTCCGAACCTGAACCCGAACCGGAGTAAAAAATATCAAAAAGGGTTCGGTTTCAAAATGTGATTCTACTAAATATTTTCTATCTATAGACATAAAGTGATAAGACATTGGCTGTGATCATCAGTCTCCAGCAAACACCGTAATAGTTAGAAATTTCAAATTTTCACAATAGCTTCCTATACTGATCGGACGTTGTACTAAGAAAGCATTGCCCATTGCTCTTCAAAACGAAAAAAAAACGTTTAAATGTTAAAAATATTTACTAAAAGTGTGTTTTCTTGATATCGAAGAATAACAAAAAATTTTATTCGTTTAAAAATACAAATTGAAAACAAAAAAAGAAAAAAAAATCTCCGCTTGCGTCAGGCCATGATTCGAACCCACGACTGCACTGTGGTTCCGCCCATAGGCCAAAAATCAAAAGAAACGATCAGAAAATATTTTCACAAAACATAAATAATTTGTCTCTCAAATGTCCAGTCTTCTTATTTGCAAACCGGTTTTCACTAGAAATCTAACGGCACATTCTAAAAATAGAACTAAAAGCAGAAACACGTGCTCACTTGCAAATATTTCAAAGCAAAAGCGCACTTCAAAATGGTCTGGCAGTGGCATAAGTTTACTTATTGTGTTTATTTGAAATGGATTTTGAACTTCAAGGTTTTTATTTTATATTCTGAAATCAATACCAACTAATTGCTTTGTAATTTTTTGCAAGCTGTGTTTTATCTAACCTATTTGTATGTACCGTTTTTGTTCGTTTTTTGTTTGTTTACCCTTAATTATAGTTGTGTTCCCCCAAATTCCCCAAATGGATTCTTTTCTAGTGAACTTGTATAACATTTAAGGTTATAGGTCCGGTAAGATTAGCTGCGAAAATTGGCGAATGTGCTTGTAATCGTTAATTTACTTACATGCCGTCATTTTTTTTCAAGGTCAAATTTTCCCATCGAAGCCTCTGCAGAGCTCTGTGCCGCCTGTTTATGGGGCTGTGTCTTTGTTTACGTCTTTCGTGTTTGTGTAAAGTATTTCACTGAACATTTTATAAATCTTATATTAAACAAGTGCTAATTAAAATACAACGCCTCATAATTCATTCAAATCCGTCCAAGATTATAGAAGTTATTGGCGTTTAAGTAAAATGGAAGGTTTTAAGTTCATGCAAATTGATTAAGTTTGATTGTTTTTGTGTTAGTCAGATGAAGCATAGTTAACATTCAAATTATTCTATTTAAGGAGCTACTATGACCCTGCCAAAGATTTTTTGTGATTGACTTCGGTTGAAAATAAGTCCAAGACGTCAAATTGAATGCAAAAATTATACTAATAAATGGAGAAACTTGCGAGCGTTACATATAAAATTACTCCTTAACAATTTCAACGACATTTACATAAATTATACAGGCTTTATCACCGGCCGAAGATACATTTTCTCTATTTTTGCTCACATATTTCTTATTAATTCATTTTTGACTCTTGCGCTAATTTTTCAGCCTAAGTCAATCTGCATCTTAATAGGTACAAAATAAATTGGCAGTCATAGTAGCCCTTAAATGGCATAAAAAAAAAAAATAAAAAAATTATATTACCAAATTTAAAAATAAATTTTACACGATTTTTTTCGTAGTAGCTAAATCTCTTAGTATCTACTTTATTAAAATATTTTTTAATGCAATAGTTACCGATAAACGCCTTGCCAACGCCGAAGTCTTGAAGCATGATAGGGCATTCAATTACCCAAAAGAAAGCATTACCATTTCATAATGAATGAATCGATACTGAATGGTACTTTTTTCAGAATCAAAAATCTAGCTTTTCCGCGATTTCTCGAGCAAGCCCCACTAAAAAAATCGTGATATGGATTTTGGATAAGCGGGGGACTTACTAAGAGAATTGCTACCAAGTAAATTCGGGATCGCAAAATTTTATTATTTTGTAAACTAGTGTTATTTTTGTTTTTTTTTAATTTTATTTTACTTTCAAAGGAGAAACCGTTCATTGTAAATTTTCACGCCTGCATATTTTCTTTCGGAATTGACCGCACTTTTGAAATCGATTGGCTACATATGTAAAAAATCAGCTGAGTTTTGTTTTCGTTACGATCGCAAAAAGTTAGTTCTTTCAATACAAATGTGTTGCCTCAACGAAAGGAATCATTTATATTGAAATTACAAAGAAGTAAAGGAAAGTGCTCTCGTGGACGTCCAAAGCTTGATTTTGAGGAGTCTTTAGTGAGGAACAAAACGTCGGCGTATGGCTCCAGCTCGCCGAAATAGATAAGTCCGCTGTAAATCTTTGCGGAGTGAACATCAGGGTAAAAATGTTTGGGAGCAGATCCTCTTGAGTAATTTCTCTCATAATGGATGCCTCCATGTCGAAGAACCAATATTTGCTAATAAGAACTTTTTGTGAATAGCAAACTCTCCTTTGATTTATTTCCAAGCTATCAAAGTATTCTAATTGCTTAAAAGATAGATACCCGGACAATATTTCTCTTGATGAATCTTACTCAGAAGTGGAGTTTCAAAGTTTATTGGATAAGACAGCATCTATTTTTTTGCAGCTTCAAACGGAAGTAGTCGAGACAGTCACATATGATTCCATTGAAAATTAAATACTTATTGAAAAGTGGGGATTTGATGGAAGTACAGGTCACAGCGAGTACAACCAAAGTTTTTCTAGTAATGATTTGCAAGACAAGAGCTTATTTGTTACATCATACGTACCCCTCCAACTAATTTCAAAATCTAACCATGAAGTAATTTGGAAAAACCCCCGGCCTCGTCAACACGTTACTGCAGGCCAGTTCGTTTTCAGTTTAAGAAAGAGACAACCAAACTGACAATAGACGAGGAAAATATTATAAAGACAAAATAAAAGTTCTTAGGAAGTCAGAGGTTCGTATGTGTCTAGAAGGATACTGGTTGAGCACAGCTTACAACTGACTATGGTGGATGGCAAAGTAAGCAACGCTTTAAGTGAGTCATCCTCTGCTAAATGTTACATATGTACCGCAAAACCGACCAATATGAATGACTTGGCCGAATGTTTAAGCAAAGATTTGGTTAATCCCCCACTTCATGCAAAAATACGGTTTTTCGAATACTTTTTCATTGTCATACAAGTTGCGAATCAAAAAGTGGCAGTTTAAAGCTCCTGAGCAACGAAAAAAGGACATTCAAGCAGCATTTCCAAAAAAATGGGTATAATGGTAGACAAGCCCAGAGATGGAGGCAGAGGATCGTCCAACGACGGAAATGTAGCTAGAAAATTTTTCAAATCCCAAATTGGCTTCAGAAATTGCAGGAATAAATATAAATCTAATCCTGTGCCACTATACTTCAAGCTATCGCTTCGGGGTTACAAAATTGATGTACTTAAATTTAATGAATATGCCCACGATACTGACAGGGAGCTAATCAAAGAGTATCCTTTTTGAAAGAAAATGTCTGAGAGCATGTACATCACTCTACAGATCGCCAGAAACGGATTATACAAAATACATACCGAACAAAAAATTATATGAAGTCGCAAATGTACACAGGATAGACAACTTCATCATCAACCTAATACGACATCATATAGATCAATGCCTTAGAAACGATGAAAACAATTTTATTCTGGCTCCATACCACGAGGATGCTGAATACATAAGGACGGCTCTGGCAAACGGATTCGCACCGCCAGAGGCATTTAGTTTTTCTGGACACCAATAGGTTCATCAAAACCATAGATTTAAATTTACCACCTTTACCGAAGAGCAACCAATAAAGCTGTTACAAATACACTAATTGCGACGGAAGACTGGAGATTTGACTCCACTATCCCACTCAAAGACGTTCCGGACCTGAATCGTCTACACTGGTGGCTAAAGGGCTGATGTTCTCTATCCTTACCTTCTTTTTATCATTTAAGCCAGTTGTGTAGCCTTTTCTCTCAATTTTTGCTACAATTAATTTCTTCCATTTATGTATTTACCGATTTCCAATATAATTAAATAATATTTATGTAAAACGAAATATAAACTAATTTGCTACGCTAGGTTCCTTTAAAAGGCAGGGCGTTATAAATCAAATGGATGATTATTACAGTTTGTTTGTTTAATGTACTTATAGAATAAATATTTTTTGTAAATAAACGTATTAAAAAAAAAAAAAAAAAAATCATCGGTACTATTTGCCGGCTACTATTCATAAGGTGTTAATTCATGGATCTGCTGTGATTGAGCATGCTCTTGTATCAATCGGAGAGCTGTCGGAGGAAGCTGGGGAGGAAAAACAATAAAGAATTAAAAAATATAGACTTTATCATAGCCGAAAAACTTCACGTGTGGCCACAAATACTGACATATTAAATTCACTCCTTTTGCGGTCGGACCCATTAATAACTGGACAAAGAAAGCTTGGTAAAAAGGATAAGTCAACATTACTTGATTCTGTGTATGGCTTACTAGAAAGACAATATAAATTTTGTTTATACATAATGGCTGTGTAAATTTCAGTATATTAAATTGTTGTTTTCTTGTTTGCTAAGTTTTATCAATTTGTTTAGTGCTTGATGGATGGAAGTGGGAGTTGTTTATCCACAAATCATGTTCAGAATATATTTTTAAGAGCTTTAGAAAATTTCAGAACTCCACGACCATTAGAAAGTTATTTGGGCCCCGCCTCCAAACCCAACCACAACGGACGGGTGCTATGGGCGGCGGCTGTTTTACCTCGCCCCAGGCGCGCGGTTGTCAATTTTCAGGTCCATGACATACTATTTGTAATTCGGAAGCCAGCAAACAGAAATTTTTTGTTTTGGTTTTTGTAATAAGACATAAAAAAAAAAAAAAAAATGTGATCACAAACACAAACGTAAAAAATTCTCAAGCATTACTCACACAAGCAAGTGCATTCTATTTTTAGATTTTTACGCTCTCAACTTTGTGTGAGCGGAGAGAGCGCGATTTTCGGCGCCACCAAAAAAAAAAAAAACAGCTGCATATTGCAAAACCATTGTACGAACGTTCGGCATCTTAGAGATTATATTGGTCTTTGCCAATACTTTCTTACTTTTTGGCTTCGCTCTATATCTATAAAAAGAAGAGTGTACTGACTGACTGACTGACTGATTCACTGACTCATTGGCAATCATCGCACAGCCTAATCGGTAAGAGATAGAGGGCTGTAATTTGGACAGGAGTTCTGTTAGTGGTGAAGGTGCGTACTAAGACGGAGCCCACGAGGAAAATGGACGGAAAATTCTGCATTCAAAAAATTATTTTTCTTCCGATTGGCTTCAACCTCGGTTTGTAAGGATGGAATACGAAATAGTTTGAAATATGATTTTCTGATGTTGGAAAATTTGACCCAAAGGTCGGAAAATTCAGCATAAAAACTATTTTTTATCCGATTGGCTTGAAACTCGGTTTGTAAGGACAGAATACGAAATAATTTAAAATGTGATTTTTCAATGTCGGAAAATCCGCTCCCAGGAGTGAGAACGACCGGAAAATTCTGCATGAAATGTATCTATTTCCATCCGGTTGGCTTAAAATTCGGTTTGTAAAGATATAATACGAATTAATTTGAAATGTGACTTTCCAATGTCGGTAAATTTGACCCGACGGTCGGAAAATTTCCGGAAAATTCTGCGAAAAGAAAACTATTTATCATCCGATTGGCTTGAAGCTCGGTTTCAATGAATGAAATTGAAAAATATGATTTTCCAATGTCGGAAAATCTGATCCCCGCGAGTGAAAATGCACAGAAAATTCGAAATTCCGCCCCCAGGCGTGCAAATTCCAGGAAAATTCTACAGGGAAAATAACTATTTTTCATCCGATTGACTTGAGACTCGGTTTGTAAGAATAAAATGCGAAATAATGTGAAGTGTGATTTTCCAATGATGGAAAATCCGACCCCGGGAGTAAAAATGACCGGAAAATTCAGCATGCAAAATAAACATTTTTTATCTGATGGACTTAAAACTCGGGACAGGGAAGATGTTGGGAAGTGGATGGGATGTGGGCGGGATGTGAGTGGTAGTTAGTTGGGACGTGGGTGGGATTGCCGTTTTTTGGAAGTGGGTGGTAATAGGAATGGGTGAATGGGAAGTTGGTGGGATGAGGGCGGGAAGTGGGTGGGATGGGGGAAGGATGTGGGCTGATATTGGTTCTATACGGTCAAAGGCGCAGCGAAGCGCGACGGGTTATGTGCTAGTTATATTAATAAAATTTTCTGAAATACTCTAATTTTATATAAAAAATATCAAGACTTTAACTTCCATTTGGTTGCGCACACTTGCAACTGAAAGATAAACTGATGGCTGACCATGATATTTAAGTAGGACAGCACGCCGAAATAAACAAACATGATTGATTGATTCCGCAATGCTGAGCTTACAACTGAAGTTTAAAGATCAAACCAGTGCATGTATTTGTCACGGTCAGCCTTCAGTTCTGCCGTCAGTTCATCATTCAGCCAGATGTTTGCGCGCGCCCTTAATAATTAAAATTTTGAAGAAATTTCCAATTTAATGTTGTCCGAATTAGTGATAAAACAAAATTGTTCCTGATCCCCGGTTCGAACCGAACCCAAACATTTTAGGGGGTTCGAGCCCCGGAGTGAACCACTTCCGATTTTTAGGAGGTTGGCAGCCCTGATAATCACTCAACATTGCAGGGCTAGCCAACAAATTAATTCAGAAAATCTTCTTCAAAATGACATATTTATATGTACAAGTAAGAGTGATGCGGTCGAGTGCACCGACAGCAAAATATGGATTTGAATTCGGGGAGAATGGGGAAGTTACAGAGAAGTTACAGAGAAGTTACATAGAAGTTACAGAGAAGTTACAGAGAAGTTACAGAGAAGTTACAGAGAAGTTACAGAGAAGTTACAGAGAAGTTACAGAGAAGTTACAGAGAAGTTACAGAGAAGTTATTGAGAAGTTACAGAGAAGTTACAGAGAAGTTACATAGAAGTTACAGAGAAGTTACAGAGAAGTTACAGAGAAGTTACACAGAGTTACAGAGAAGTTACAGAGAAAGAAGTTACAGAGAAGTTACAGAGAAGTTACAGAGAAGTTACACAGAAGTTACAGAGAAGTTACGGAAGTTAGAGAAGTTACAGGAAGTAGAAGTTACAGGAGTTAAGAGAAGTTAAGAGAGTTACAGAGAAGTACAGAAAAGTTACAGAGAAGTTACAGAGAAGTTACAGAGAAGTTACAGAGAAGTTACAGAGAAGTTACAGAGAAAGAAGTTACAGAGAAATAAGAAGTTACAGAGAAGTTACAGAGAAGTTAAGAAGTTACAGAGAAGTTACAGAGAAAGTTACAGAGAAGTTACAGAGAAGTTACAGAGAAGTTACAGAGAAGTTACAGAGAAGAAGTTACAGAGAAGTTACAGAGAAGTTACAGAGAAGTTACAGAGAAAGTTACAGAGAAAGAGTTACAGAGAAGAAAGTTACAGAGAAAGAGTTACAGAGAAGTTACAGAGAAGTACAGAGGTTACAGAGAAGTTACAGAGAAAGAAGTTACAGAGAAGTTACAGAGAAGTTACAGAGAAGTTACAGAGAAGTTACAGAGAAGTTACAGAGAAGTTACAGAGAAGTTACAGAGAAAGAAGTTACAGAGAAGTTACAGAGAAGTTACAGAGAAGTTACAGAGAAGTTACAGAGAAGTTACAGAGAAGTTACAGAGAAGTTACAGAGAGTTACAGAGAAGTTACAGAGAAAGAAGTTACAGAGAAGTTACAGAGAAGTTACAGAGAAGAGAAGTTACAGAGAAGTTACAGAGAAGTTACACAGAGTTACAGAGAAGTTACAGAGAAAGAAGTTACAGAGAAAGAAGTTACAGAGAAGTTACAGAGAAGTTACAGAGAAGTTACAGAGAAGTTACAGAGAAGTTACAGAGAAAGAAGTTACAGAGAAGTTACAGAGAAGTTACAGAGAAGTTACAGAGAAGTTACAGAGAAGTTACAGAGAAGTTACACAGAGTTACAGAGAAGTTACAGAGAAGTTACAGAGAAGTTACAGAGAAGTTACAGAGAAGTTACAGAGAAGTTACAGAGAAGTTACAGAGAAGTTACAGAGAAAGAGAAGTTACAGAGAAGTTACAGAGAAGTTACAGAGAAGTTACAGAGAAGTTACAGAGAAGTTACAGAGAAGTTACAGAGAAGTTACAGAGAAGTTACAGAGAAGTTACAGAGAAGTTACAGAGAAAGAAGTTACAGAGAAGTTACAGAGAAGTTACAGAGAGTTACAGAGAAGTTACAGAGAAAGAAGTTACAGAGAAGTTACAGAGAAGTTACAGAGAAGTTACAGAGAAGTTACAGAGAAGTTACAGAGAAAGAAGTTACAGAGAAGTTACAGAGAAGTTACAGAGAAGTTACAGAGAAGTTACAGAGAAGTTACAGAGAAGTTACAGAGAAAGAAGTTACAGAGAAGTTACAGAGAAGTTACAGAGAAGTTACAGAGAAGTCTGAGCCGCTGGGGGTTGTGAGCCACTCGAATATTGGACACAAAAAAATAAATTTAAACTTTTTGTTTATGTCATGTGTCTCCCTTTTTATTACCTAACTTTTGGCAAGCAACCTATCAGTCTACACCTTCTTTAAGTTCATGAACCAGAACTCGACTTTAAAAAAAAAAGTTTTTTTTCATTTTTGACTTTTGACAAAAGTAAGTATGAGGGAAATATCTTTGGTCAACTGCCTTTTTGATAGAAATATGTTTTTTTTTCACAATTTCTTTTTGGTTATGTGACGTCACCAAAAAAAAGTGAGATATGGGGGGTTGTGAGCCACTTTGAAAAAAGTCGGTTTTGACTTTTAAAGAGAATATTGCAATGACGCGCAATAAAACAGAGGAAAAACTCTCAAAAGAAGTAAAAAAAACATTGAAAAAGGCAAACAAAAGAACAGCCACAAGCAAAAAGTGCTCTTATATAAAAGAAAACAAGCCTGATGCCATCAATCAATTTTCAATCTTCATTGATATTTTTTAATTCAGAATATGAGAAAAACTGTTCATTTTTTCTTTTAATAAAGAATAATGGCCACAAAATTTCGAAATGTCAAAAACCAAGAGAATAGAACAGTTGTTGCTTACAAAACCCATTTTTCGAAGCGAAATCACTTTTTTTGTTGCAAATATGAAATAAAAAACTTTCAAATTAAAAAACCCAAAATTTTATTTTTTTAAAACTAGTGATAAGGAAATGTTTTATCTTTTTTACCTAAAATACAATACAATGGGGAAAATATGATGTACCAAAGAGATAGATATTGGGCCTAACAAAATAAATATTAAGTCACTATGTTAAAACTCACTAATTGTGGCTCCGACAGTTTTTCGCGGTTAGAAGGAGAAAGATTAGGAATTTGCCAAATCTGAAGCAAACTGAATCTGGGTACGGCATTCTCCGATCATATGCCACTTGTGATGGATCTCGAAGTTAAACAAACACCCAATGTAGCAGAGACAATCAAAGATGGACTCAACCATGGTTCGATGAAGACTGTGAGGAAGCCAGAAAAAACGGTGGGGGAGAATGGGGGGTTCTGATCATAGTTTTGTTTCTAAAAATCAATTGTTTTTCGTTCTGTAAATTTTGTATTTTAGTTAAAAAATGCACGAAACTTCCCTCATCATTAGTCTTAAATAATAATATATTTTAGGGTTTTGTTTTTATTTCATATGTAAAACAAAGTGATTTATTGACATTTCGAAAATTTGTGGAGGGTTGTGAGAAACCCATTTCAAAGTTTTGAAGTAATTTAATTAAAACTATAATTTTATATGCAAAATTTTTTGATCAAATAAAGCCGGAAAGTTCCACTATTTGATTTATATAGTCAAATTTTCATCAAAATATGTCCAAATTAGTTGCCTGTGTGAACTTAACTTTAGACCTATTGATTAATCTTCCATCATAGTATAAAGTCGTTCCAAAACACAACAGTTTGGCGAGTGGCAAGGCGCTGCCAACTCACTATTAGTGCATTTCCAGCCCTCCCGGTGTGACCGTGGCGCAAATGTCCAAATTTAAAATCAATTTACATGAGACAACCGATTTGAGCAAAAACAGGAACATGAGAAAACGGCCCTTAAAGAACGTGTTGACTGATAGGTTGCTTGCCAAAATTAGGTAATAAGAAGGGAGACACTTAACATAAACAAAACGTTGTAACTGTTTATACCCTTGGAGAGGATATATTGGAATTGTCCGGATGTTTGTAACGCACAGAAGAAAGCATCTCCGACCACATAAAGTATATATAATCTTGATCAGCGTGACGAGCTGAGTTGATATAGCCATGTCCGTCCGTCTGTTTCTATGCTATCTTAACCAAACTTTGCAAGAAGTCTTTTGGTACAAATACGCCGAACATTTGTCGGAACCGGCAAGATAGCTGCCATAGGAACGATCGGTTGAAAAAGTAGTTCTAGTTAGAAAAACTTTTTTGTTTTCAATGCTATCGCTTCCAAACCTCGTATTTATGAGTTTTCTATGCTTTCACATAGTTCCACTAAGATTTATGAAAATCGGACAACTATATAGTATAGCTGCCATACAAAATATGGGTTTGAAAAATATCTTAGTATGAAAAAGTTTTTTGTTTTCGATAGCAGCCCCCATTCTACCCTATCAACGCACTTAAGAAAGCTTGACGCACGAATGCGTCGGAAGATAAAGAAAATTATTTGAATCCCAAAATGCGACATACAAGCAATTATGTTATTATAACGTTACGGAAAAGAAGATTGACCAAAGTGCAGACAGTAAATCCTTCTGAGGAGCCTAAATGGATCTCGCGCGAATAAAATAATATCTGTTGAGCCATTAGCAGAATATTTCAAAAGTTTCCTTTGGACAAACGAACATACCATACTTCTGATATCTTCGGTTAATTTAAGTTGCTCTGTTGTACTGCTCCTACCACTACGAAAACCAGATTGGTTGTTATTCAGAAACCGTTCGCTTCTAGCATTCACCTTGGGCCCCACAAACAGATGGTGATTCACCTTATTAATTCCACCTTGGCTTAAACGTGGTGATTGTCGTTATTGAGCCGATAGAATTAAATGGAATGAAGACGAACAGGACTACAGGTTTGATTAAATAGAAATTCTCCGTTCTCTGTCTTACATCGATGTCTCTGATTTTATGCAATATGGAATATGGACTGTCGACAAACAGAATGCGGGAACGCCTAAGTCCAACCTTTGGTTTCACGGCAAAAGTAGAGTCAAGATTTGATGGGCAGGTCTTAGCCAACCAAAGGGACTTAGTCATTTTGTTTTGAAGTTGGGACTGTTTCTTTGACTCAACCATTTGCCTACTTACCAATCTCCCACTTACGATAAAACTTCAAGTTGGAGTGTCTTGCCCTTCGATAAGTCTTTGCCTGCCGCCCCGCCTTCACCGCGCTACCCCTAGCCCATCAGAGTGATTGTCTCGCGCAGGAACTTTGCTCTGGCTGCATTATAAATGTTTGGAGCCAGCAAATGCTGGAGGGGAGGGGCGGCGATTGGGGCACGAGGTGAGTTGTCGGCTTTGGCACGAAATAATATTTGCATAATAGCAAACAGACAAACTGCAGGCAGGTCCTGGCGAGGCCTGGCCAAAGCCTGGCCAAAAGATGACAAATGACATTAAGGAGGCTTAGCGCCGGGGTTTTTGCACTGCTCTACGGGCTACGGGAATTTGACTTTCAAAACGAATGCAGAGCGAATGTCGTTCGCTTGCGCGTTCGCCCACCAATTCCCGCAGACAGCAATTATTTTGTGCAACGGAACGCGCTCTTTGATCCCCTTTGGCCATATATTTGCTAACGACAATGACGACAGCAACGACGAGGACGATGTCTAGCGAAGACTCAGGTGGTGCAGCTCTACCACTCTGTGTGTGTGTGTGTGTGTGTGTATTTGTTTTATGGCCACGCCCGGCACTTGGCCCAAGTGCAACTGCAGCCAACTTTTTGCACGCCGCTCAGGCAACACTTGAAAATTCTCAATGGCACTCACAGCTCGTCGACCGCTCCCCCGCGACATCATCATCGTCATCGTCATCAACGTAAAAGTTCCCCCCAACCAGCATCCCCCCTTTCCTAATCCTGGTCTGCTTCTGCATATTTTTACTGCTAAGCACGTCGATGGGTGCCAAATTAGAGCCAAAAGAGATGCCATCGATTTGGCTGAGACCAATGAATGAATGAATGGGACAGGCCTGAAGGACCAACTAAGTCTAAGTAACTGTAAAGAAAGGTTTAACATCATGAATGGTCTCTTGCATCTCTGGCCTTGTCATCAATGAAATAACGAGGCTCAAATGCAAATATTTGTTTAATCAATTCTATATGTGCCATATCACCTGCAACAACAACAACAACACAAACAACACACCGGATGCATAGTATATCGCACATATGTGTGCACACACACACACTTATACCCATGTACGTGTTTGTATGTTTGCCTCAATGCCTGCGGCCAATTTGCATTGGATACCATGAGAAAGGAGTAAGAGATGTCGCGTTGCTCGGGGGGTAAATTTCTGCGGTGCCATGTGAAATGTGCAGCAAATTGGATTTGGCATTGCCGAAATATAAAAACCGTGTACGAGTCTATGTGTGCCTGTGTGTGTGTGTGTGTGTGTGCTGTGCATACATTCGAGTATATTTAATTTGTATTTCATTTGCCTGCCGATCTGTGTATTATGCCCACTGACAACGCTTCACAAATAATGAATGAATGACATTGCATATGGAATTCCTTTGTTGAGGTAAACAGTCTATTGAATAATGGATTACCCCGGGAAAAAAAGGAAGAGGAAGAAAAAAAAATGGCACACACTAATTTAAATAGAGTCGATACTATATAGGAGGGCAGCTCATTTTGATATGGCAATCTCTTTTGATTCTTCTTCTTTCGAATTAAATCTCTTACTGCAGTGTCAGTTCTTTAGGTGTAAGTCTAGAGCAAGTGTGATGTAAGGGGTCAGGTTATGGTTTTTAGACTTGGCGACCGTGCAAAATGTATCTATGTTTTGTCTACGGTTACAAAAGGCTCAAAGCTTTCTCGATGATTATAAACTTGAACAGTATTGTTGCTTTTTGAGTGACAAGTACATATGTTACATATAAGGCTAATGTCAGAGTGCGCGCGAGAAGCGATGCACTGCGCGAGAAGTGATAATATTTCTCGCTAAGGCAATGCGAGAAGATGACATAATTACCGAGCGAAGCGAGTTGCATTGATCAATTTTGGTGCTACCCAAATTTACCATAATTTAATCATACAAGAAGAGGCCAAAGAAAGAATACAACTCAGAGAGCGCAAGCTTTATTTTCTGTAATTATTGTGACGCAATTCCTTAAGAGCAGCGAGTTGCATTCGTCTCTTTAGGGATGCAAACCGGTTCTGAACCGAACCGAACCGTAACCGAAAATGCTGAGCCGAACCCGAAACCAATAATCAAATCGGTTCGGTTCAGTTGGCTGAACTCTGGAATTTTGAATTGTAAATTTCTGAATTAGTTATTTTCCGAATTTGGGATATATTGAGTTTCACTGATCAGGCCTCAAGGAGAACACTCATGATTACAATTGATCCTTTTAAGGATGATTTGTCAACCGCTTTCAAGATGTGTACATCTCCAGCAATTAACCGATAACCTCTTTATATCCTGTATTTAAACTTTAGTATATTTGTTCCTTAGGAATTTGCTCCCATTTGTGCGTTTATTCCATTTTTTATACAGGTTGATATTCTCAATATTCAGTAGGGAGAATGGGGTTCTGAGCAACTGGGGGTTGTGAGCCACTCGAATATTGGGCACAAAAAAATATATAAATTTAAACTTTTTGTTTGTGTTACCTAACTTTGGCAAGCTTAACCTATCAGTCTACACCCTTCTTTAAGTTCGTGAACCAGAACTCGACTTTTTGGGGAAAAAAGAAGGGGAGTTTTTCATTTTTGACTTGTGAATATTATACAAATTTATTTCGTAATGACAAAAGTAAGTATGAAATATCTTTGGTCAATTGCCTTTTTTATAGAAATATGATTTTTTTGTAACAATTTCATTTTGGTTATGTGACGTCACCAAAAAAAAAAGTGAGATATGGGGGGTTATGATCCACTTTGAAAAAAGTCGGATTTGACTTTCAAAGGAGAATATTGCAATGACGCGCAATAAAACAGAGGAAAAACTCTCCAAAGAAGTAAAAAAACATTGAAAAAGGCAAAGAAACGAACAGCCACAAGCAAAAAGTGCTCGTATATAAAGGAAAACAGGCCTGATACCGTCAATCAATTTTCACTCTTCATTAATATTTCTTAGTTCAGAATATGAAAAAAATTGTTCATTTTTTCATTTAATAAAGAATAATTGCTTAAGAAACACGAATTTTGAACTTTTAGATGGGTGGCTCACCTTCCCCTAAATTTTCGAGATGTCAAAAATCACTATTTTTCAATTTGAAATAAAAACCCAAAATTTTATTTTTAAAACTAGATGATGAGGAAAGTTTTTGTGCATCTTTTGCCTAAATACAAAAGTACGGAACAAAAATATTGAGTTTTTGGCGAAGTTATGTTCGAAAAACAAAACTATGATCACAGCCCCACTCTCCC
>JAEIFU010003673.1:0-25567 GCA_018904235.1 Lordiphosa stackelbergi | reverse complement strand
CTTCCGATCATTAATGCTGCGAGCAGGGGCGTAGCTGGTCATACCGACAAACTAAATTACCCCCCACCGGATCGGAAGGCGTTTCTTTATTTGCTCTTAATGTCTTCTGTTCTACCCGCTTATTTTGTATCTCTTTATATCTCTTTATATTCTATTATATTGTAGCTATGTCTTGACAAAGCTGCAATTAAAATAAATAAATAAAATAAATACTTAAATAACATACCAATAAAATCCTGAAGTTTGTAAATAATTTAGTATTTCCACCATAATTTTTTGGAATTTTCAACAAGAAAGGTCAAGAAAGGCAATTGGGGATGCCAAATAAAATTATTTATACCCAAGTAAAATAAGACTTTGATTTGATCCATTTTGTATTTTAAAAACTCTTTTATTTTTCAAACACTTCAGAAGAATGAGATAGTTAGAAGGAGATCTTTAATTATAATCTTTTAAAAGCAGTTTTTTAAGACATTTGGGTTGTACATTTCGGTGGTTTCCAAAATATTGTAGGACACACTGACACTGTACCTGGCCTCTTTTTTCAGTTCATATTCAGAATCGAAACTCTGCACTGTGTCTCCATTTCCAATTCTTCTTTGTCTTGCGCCTTTATGTTTCAGCTCGGTATAATTCTGGCAGAGGCCAACTATTTTGTAGAGGATGCGTCTTATACTCATCGCTGCGGTTTGAGTATCCCCCGATAAATTGTGCAGTTGGTCGGTAATAGAATTTGCAGGTCTTTTAACTTGTCCAATACGGGACTAAAGGGCCAACCAAAAATGCAGAATATCTGTTTTCCATTTTTGTTCAAAATGGGAAATAATTTTAACAAATTCAAAATCGAAATAATCGGGGGTGCCACAGAAACCTCTTCCAACCAAATTCCAACCGAATTCCAATTCTTAGCTGCCACAGAAATTTCTTTTGGTTGGTTTCAAACCTCTAATGTTTTGTTAGGAGATTTTGCAAAGCTCTTTTCTCACTAGCGCCTTTTGTCGAAGGAGCCCCCTTTACATGACAACTAGCGGATTAAGGGATGGAAACTAATAACTCATGTTTGGTTCCAACAAATTTTTAAATTTTGCATTATATTGGTGGAGAATGCGACTTAAAATTTAATTATTATTAAAAACTGCATCATAAAACATATAACACAATCAAAAAATTTCAGTTAATCATTAAATTAACCTACATCTAAAATAAGGGAAATTTTTGGCGAGAGATTTAGCCCTGTTTTTAGAGATGGAACATCAATTGGAACATGTGGTATTCCAAGTAGATTTTCTAAATAGAAAATGAAATCTCTAGAAGTTCTGGGGCACCAACGAATTTTTCGAGAGATTTACAAACCAACCGTCGGCAAAATCTCTAGAGAATTCTGTGGCACCCCCGAATATGACAAATTTAAAAACTTGACAACCTGACGGGGTGTTTGGGTAATTCTTCAAACATCACAAAATCGCAGTCTATTAAAATTGAATTTTTGGAATTTTATAATCTATGATACAAAAGGAATAAATTTTTAGGAAAAACGCACCCTAATTGTCATACCGGAGTAAAATAGATATGAAAAAAAACAACAACATTTTTTTCGTCGGTGCATTTCTTGAAAGTTACTAGTAGATATGCTCGGAAAATTGTGCCTTAATTTGCTTGTATTTGTTGTGGTTGTATGAAACTGCGTTTTGAGGTGAATAACAGGGCGAGCTTAGGGCCATTGGCTGCCCATCGCTAGCTTAAACGAAAACTCTACAGATTTTCAGCATCAAGCTTATATCTTTGGGTAACTATTTCGAACCGAACTTTCTAGGTGTTGCTATTAATATGCATATTTTCTAGTTTCAAGCAAATTGGTCAAGTTTAACCCATCTCAAAGCTCAGTACTCTTGCCTTAGTCACGCTCCAATTTACAATTTGTGTTGTCGCCTACGTCACTTTTCAGTTAATTATTGTCCCAGCTCATTCCGTTTGACCGTCACCCATAAACTTGGTTAATTTTTTTGATGATTAAGCTTGATCAATCAATACGGTTTCGCACGATTCATTCATTCACACGCCCATACGAATTGCACTAAAGCCAAATTGTTATTAATTGTTGTGACAAAATAGAGCAAAAAATCAAAATAAACCGAATTCCAATATGGACACAAAACTCTTACAAAATTCAACCACAAACATGGAAAGTTTACAACATCGACAACAACAGCAATAATAGTAAGACAAACCCAAGACTCAGTGTCTGTCTCTGACTCGTCAACAATTCCAAACGCGAATTCATGGCTTAAGTGTGGCGGGTTATGCAAAAAGACAGAAAACAAACAACAAAAATAAAGTGAAACAACTGAAAAAAAAAAAAAAAAAAAAGCACGTTCCAGTCGTCATCGTCGATGGACAGTGAAATTTTCTGTGGCGAAATTCAAGGAAAAATCCAACGTCTTTCATCATAATGAAAATCAAACACTATCCGGGCAAAGCTGTCGATGCTAGTTTATCGCTGGAAGGCAACAATGCCATGGGTGCCTTGTACGAAGCCAATTGGCTGCAGGCCGCCCAGCATCAGTGTCCAAGTCCATCATCTTCAGTGCCGGCAGTTAAACTCAACCGTCAGCCCAGCAATGTGGGCAGCAGTAGCTTTCTCCTGGATGGCATCTCTGCTTTGAGTAAATATCAAATGACTTTGGAGAATTTACGACAGCTGGAACAGCAGCAACAGTCCCAGGATAGACATATTGTCAAGAGTATTAAGGAACTTAAAGGCTATAGACCCTCAGCTCTGCAGCATCATCAGCATCAACTGGACACTCAATGGGTGGAGGAGGAAGACAAATCCCATACCCCACAGCCGCAGTCGGCAGTCAATCATTATGTTCTTGATCCCACGGAACGGGCGAGAGTACCTCGACCACGTCAACAACTCTCTGTCAAACCTCCTGCCCTTCGTCGTTCGCAGACTGTGAAGTCTAAAAACACCTCAAGTAACAGTTCCTCTGCCTACTCCACCTTCTCCTCGGCAGCTGAAGATCCTCTGGCTGAGGTCATATGTCAACAGCCTCAGCGCTTAATGTTGTCTCCGCCCAGAGAACCTCCTCCAGAGCCGCCCAAACAGCGTACCTTCAAGCCTCTGAGTAGATCACATACCAGTGTCCAGCGTTATGCCACCATGCGCATGCCACCCAATCATTCCACCTCCTTTTGTCGCTCTTCGCCTAAACGTTCGCTGGAAACTGGTCCCTTGAGACGTCACAGTCTCGAGCAGGCACTACAAGAGTTACATCTGGAGGAGCAGAAAGATTGTCACATTTCACCCACTGCCAGCAGTAATGGCAGTTCCAAGGATCTCAATGGTGAAGGGTTTTGTATACCCCGGCCAAGACTTATTGTACCTGTTCATACTTATGCGCGACGTCGCCGCACTGGAAATCTCAAGGAGCAAACAACGAATGGTGTTACTGATGAGGAGGCCAATAGTGGTAAGAAAGGGGGATAGAGATTCGGGAAGAATTTCTTACTCAGACAATTTTAGAATAAAAGTAGAGTAAGTCTTTAACAACCTCAGACACCTTAGTAATCACTTGTATCCTTCCCTTTTTTTCCAGATGGACGCGTTGAAGTATCACGCGAGGGTAAATACCTGTCCACCCTCTCGGGAGCCAAGGTTCTGGGCGAGCTGGCCATTCTGTACAATTGCCAGCGCACAGCCACCATAACCGCCATAACCGAATGCAATCTTTGGGCCATTGAACGGCAATGTTTCCAAACCATCATGATGCGCACCGGCCTCATCCGTCAGGCGGAGTACACGGACTTCCTCAAGAGGTATGTCTCACACCTGCCCAAACTTACATTCAATTTAGTTGCCTGCCATTTCCCCATACTTGAAATTTTAATGAGCTTGGCCTGCAGCGATATTTCAGACCAATTTTCAGTGTAATTAATGTGTATTTGCACTTAATTATATCAATTCCGCCAAAGCAATTCGTGTAAACCCATTTAGCTTAAGGATTGCTAAAAAAAATGAAGTAGTAACTTTCTCCAGCCGCCAGCCACCATATGGGCAGACAGCATCGACAGCCTCGTCATGGTCATGGGCGTCCATATGACGTGCTGGCTCAAAATGGACAAACGACGGCGACGTCAACGAACGCATAGAAATTTCTTTCTTCAAATGTACATACAACCAGTTTAGCTGCACCTCTTCCCTGTACCTGCCTGCCTCCTCCCTAGCCTCTTCAATCTCTGAAGTGACCAACAAATTAATCGCTTTTAATTGGCCGCTTGCAGGGTGGCAATGCCTCTCAAACCGCAATGGAAGTTTGGCATGCTCTGCCTCCGTATGGCCCAGAGGGGGAACTCCATGGACTATGACTATAATTAGTTGCAATGCATTCGAAATTTGAGCATGAAATGGCGGAAAAAAGTGCTTTTAATGAAAATGAAAGTGCAATTGCAGGTAGATGATTGAGATTGAAATTTAAAGATATTTGGCTTGAGAAGTGGTAGACATCAAGAGGAATATGAATTTTAGTGAAGGGGGAAAAGTTTCTTCGATCTAGTAATAAGATTTGAAAAAATTGGTTATAATTGGAGTAACAGCTTTCCAATTACTTGATAAAGTTGCCTTCTTCCACAGAAGGCTTCAATTCTCGCGGCGCCTTAACGACTTCATGAAGAAACTCAAAATCATAACGCAATTGCTTGAAATTCGATGAACTGAGATATATGAGAATGAAATTACGTTCTGTCCCCACCATTCATTTAAGCAAGAAAAATCTTCAACTATTTTATGGGCCAAGTGAACGAAGGACTTGATTGTGGAAGCCTGCGTTTTCAAAAGTTTTTAGCTAGAGAACGCCTTGTCTGGTAAAAAAGGACTATTTCGCAATGGTCTAACTTACTTTCTAAAGTGACAGTTCGTAATTTGTGTGCTAGCGCCGACAAGCAAGTGTTCATTGGCCCTTTAGATTAATATCTCAATCACTGAACGGCCTTGGCCGCTGCTGGGAGTGCCCGCTGTGCTGGCTTCTTCGCAACAAGTTTGACAATGTTGTGTCACAACTGATTTTTCTTTCGTCCCCTTTCCCAGTAATTCGCTTTCCAATTGTACACACTTTCAATGCTGATGGTGAATGGATTAGGGACCAGAGATCTGCAGAAACCCCTATTTGTCTCAAATTTAATCAATCAACGAAACTTAGCGTTGATTATTAAATCAGCTTCATAACGCCAAATGCGAACATTTATTCAATCAACAAAACTTAGCGTTGAATAAAATCAGCTTCATACCCAAATGCGAACATTAAACCAGCGAGCAAAACTCAGCGTTGAGTAAATTCCACATCATACCGTCAAACGCATCATGCAGTTGAGCGAGACTCACCTGATTGAATATGTGTTCTGGCTCAGGCTCAGGCTCTCATTTGGCTGGCCCTGTTTAAAACTCCAGAGTAAGCTCTCTGTCTTTGTCTTTTTTTCATCTCTTTCAGCAGCGCCGAATCAGCCCATTCCTTTTTGTATGCTTTTATTCATACGATGTAATTTTAGCTCATTCTAAACAATTGTTATTGAGCCGAAGTACACGAATTGATTGAAATGAAAACGAACATGCTTATAATCCTAAATAGCGCCAACAAAGTTCGATTGGTTGAGATTGAATAGGAAGAGAGAAAGTTCATAACTTGACCAATAGATGAAGCTTCTACTTGCTTTGAACAATGCTGGTTGAGGTATTCTCAAAACTGACCAATAATAGAAAATAAATACCAGTCAAAGCTTTGTGCGCCACACAAACCGATACTTGTGACCATTTTCTCGTTATCTTTTATAAACAACATAACATTTGACACTCCTTCATAAAACATGTTACTTTCAGCGACCATTCTTCGAATGCGGGGCTTGATTAAAATTAAAATTCTCATCTTTATTGCGTTATCGTATTTAAATGAAAAGAATAATGGTTGGAGTGTGAATACATAGAAGTCCTGAGAGATTTGGATCGAAAAGTTCCAGATAATATGATTTTGTGGTATCGGTTATTTTTTAACCTGACTGCCCTTGCAAAAATTGATAACAAGAGGTCATAAAATAATAATATTACTCGCTAAATACAATAAACTGAATACGATCGAAGTTATGCTGGCAGAATTCGCGGGAGAGACTCGTCGTCAGCGATGGAACAAACTTCATCTCGAAGACGTGCGATGAATATCGATAGGTGGCTGCAGCTATCGCATGAGGGAACTCATCGGGGATGCCACAGCTACTCCCTCCCCAGTGACCAGGTCGGGAGCGAATCTAACCTTACGAGGTCGTTCGTATGTACGTAGCGTCTTTGGTGGTTGTGAGTCGCTTCCAGTTTCTTGTTCCTTCGTCACAAACGCCGGCTTAAGGCGCTCCGTTGAAACAGCTATTTCCTTGCCATCGATTTTAATGACAAAGACTCGATCCGTAGGTCGTTTCACCACCTCGTAGGGCCCAGAATATGGAGGTTCTAATGGTTGTCGTTGGTGCTGGCGATGCTCTACCGTAGACGACGATAGCGGTGAGATCTGTGAGGGTCGGGGCAGGGTTGCTCCAACGGTTTCTTGACAGGAGCTGCAATTTGTCGCAGAACAACTGTGTCTTGCTGTGAAGATTCGTTGGAGTAGAAGTTATGACGAGAGTAAGCTCGCGTAGAGGCCGTTGCTTCGATTGGGCGTCGACAAGCAAGTTCGCCCAAGCAGGATGATTCTCGTAAAGCCGGTAGTTTTCCTCTGGTTAAGGCCATTGCTTCGAGTGTGAGTCGATAATCAAGATGTTCGAGTTGAGGTTGCATCACATCGAGGACTTTCGTCTGCCACGCGTTGTGGACTTTCGCTTGCCACGCGTTGTGGACTTTGACCACCGTTGAGATCGATGAACTTGTTGTGGACTTTGAGTTGAGATCGAGAACTTGTGAAAACAAAGAGCGTCTCGAGTTGAAGCAGGTTGCTTGTGGTCGATCTGGTATGGGCATAAACATCGGCGATGATAAAGGATGCGATGAAGAGCCAAGTTCAGCTGCGCGACGTACTTTCATTGCTGGGAACGATCGTCTGGGAGGCTGCGTACAATGGAGATCGGCGGAATTGGTGAATGTCTAACCAAAGCGCGGTCAATCACTATGTTGTCACTATGTGGAATTAATAATTTTGTCGCCATGTTGAAAAATTTCGCACTGTTGTGAAATACTTTGCGTGTATGTGTAGAGTGCGTGTGTGTCGCTGCTGCATGTGTGTGCCCGTGTGCATTTCACAATAATTCGCAAAAACACTGTTTGAAGATTTTTGTTAAATGTTTTATGCACAGTTTGCTGTTGCGGAGTCGAGATTGTTGTGTTTTGCTAGGCGCTACCGCCAGCGGCGGCAAAATCTTGATTATTAAATATCTATACAAGGTACGAACCATCTGCCTACAAACCTGTGGGAGATATAACGGTTTTATCGGCTGTTTATGCTGATCAAGAATATATATACTTTATAGGGTCGGGAATGATTCCTTCTCCATGTTACATACTTTTGCACAAACTTAATACACTCTGTGTACCTTTGGTACAGAGTAAATTCGGATGTTGATTAACATTCATACATTTTGCAATCGAACGAAGCCGTTTTCTGTTGGAGAAAAGTTAGTTTCCACTTAGAGCTCATACAGTTCATTTGGGTGCGAATTTCATAGCGACAGTTCCCAGTCACAAAACCCTCCGAAGCTCCACTCCAACAGCTGATGAAATTAAAAGTGGACAGGGTATTTAGAGAACTTTCACCATATCAGTGTGTGGAAAGCGGCTTTATAATCAACTAAATGTTGGTGCTTGTTGATTTGTGGCCTTGTCAGGTGTAAAGACACACTGATAAGATCCAATCAGTGTGCTTAAAAGCAACTTTAGAACCATATATTCAATAGGAAGTAGTGGTAGAATGCTACCTACACGAGATAGCAGCAGCTCAGCAGCATTCGTGTAATTGTGCAGTGCAGCCTTCTCTCTTTCGCTCGCTTTATTTATTTACTTCAGCCATAGCACCCTGGGGACCGAACACACACCATTCACAACGAATTCTTGACAAAATAGTGTATCGCTGAGTGCCAGACAGAGACACTCACATTTTCCGTCCTCTCTTCTTGGCGAACTCTGATTTAATTTAACTTTAGTTCGCTTACTGAAACAATAAGCGATCTTTTGCCAAAAGAAGAGCCCATAAGACTCTCTCGTACAAGCGCATTGTGCGCTCTCTGCTGAGCCCGCAACTCAGCTTACAAAATGTGGTATGCACGAGCATTCAGAAAAGGCTCTCAGCTTGCAATGCTAGGCTGCTGGCCATCATCATGTGTAAAGCTCTAGTAGACAATGCTGCTGAGCAGCTGCTGCTCCTTCGGAGGAACATAGTTCTCTCATTTTGGTTTACAATCAATTTATAATCTAAGTGAGTAACATTTGCCCAAATCCTAGGGATCTTTTCACCACATGAACGACAAAGTATTTTGCTTTATTGTTTGCTAACTTATTATAATTAGCAATCAAACTGTAAACATTTCTGCTTGTGATAACCGAATCACGAAATTTTGTGAATTTTTGTGGTTTTACTAATTGTTTGTGTCACGATTTGAGGTCGCCACCTCAAATAATCTTTTTAAGAAATTTCCTTATTTATTTCTTATTATTGTTTTTCTGTTCACTTGCAGCGTTCCCATCTTTAAAGATTTGCCCGATGATACCCTTATTAAAATCTCTGATATTTTGGAGGAGACGCATTATCAACGCGGTGATTATATAGTGCGTCAGGGAGCACGCGGTGATACATTCTTCATCATCTCCAAGGGTAAGGTGCGTGTGACCATCAAGCAGCAGGATACACAGGAAGAGAAATTCATACGCATGTTGGGCAAAGGAGACTTCTTTGGCGAAAAGGCTTTACAAGGGTGAGTAATCGTCTAAACAATTACGTCGGCACTTTAATCTTATCTCCTTATTTTACTGACAGCGATGATCTGCGTACAGCCAATATCATTTGCGAGTCGCCCGAGGGCGTCAGCTGTTTGGTCATAGATCGCGAGACTTTCAATCAGCTGATCTCAAGCTTAGATGAAATCAAGCATCGTTATGATGATGAAGGAGCCCTGGAGCGCAGAAAGTGAGTTTTCTTTTTTAAATAAAAAGCTGGTTGAAACTAACTTTCCTTTTTTATGTAACAGAATCAATGAAGAGTTCCGTGATTTGAACCTCACCGATCTGCGTGTCATCGCCACTCTGGGTGTGGGTGGCTTTGGACGCGTCGAGCTGGTGCAAACCAATGGTGATAGCTCACGTTCCTTTGCCCTCAAACAGATGAAAAAATCCCAAATTGTGGAGACACGTCAACAGCAGCACATCATGTCCGAAAAGGAGATTATGGGCGAGGCCAATTGTCAGTTCATAGTGAAACTTTTCAAAACCTTCAAGGACAAGAAATATTTGTACATGCTGATGGAAAGTTGTTTGGGCGGCGAATTGTGGACCATTCTGCGTGACAAAGGGAACTTTGATGATGGCACCACACGATTCTACACTGCCTGCGTGGTGGAGGCCTTTGACTATCTGCACTCGAGAAATATTATCTACAGGGATCTGAAGCCGGAGAATTTGCTGCTCGACGAACGGGGCTACGTGAAGCTGGTGGACTTTGGTTTTGCCAAGAAACTGCAAACGGGTCGCAAAACCTGGACATTCTGTGGCACACCGGAATATGTGGCACCGGAAGTGATCTTGAATCGGGGTCATGATATTAGTGCAGACTATTGGTCTTTGGGTGTGCTCATGTTTGAACTACTGACTGGTTAGTAAAAGAGGATTCTTAAGAAGAAATTGGCTAATTTTCATTTTTGCTTTCAGGTACTCCACCCTTTACTGGTTCGGATCCCATGAGAACTTACAACATTATACTTAAGGGCATTGATGCCATCGAATTTCCACGTAATATCACACGCAATGCCAGCAATTTGATTAAGAAATTGTGTCGAGACAATCCTGCAGAGCGTTTGGGTTATCAGCGTGGCGGTATCAGTGAAATACAGAAGCACAAGTAAGTTTTCAAACTAGAAACTGAAAATAAGTGAAGTACAGAAGATTGCGTAGGGGGTAACATAGGAACCCATATATAATGAACGAAAACAGGTCAACTTGGTACCACTATAATATTTAGGTTAATAAAGAAATAGAAAGAAAGGACAAGGGAGCAGAAATGCAATACAATATAACCTTCAAAAGACAACAAGCTAAGTTATTTGAATAAAATAAAAACGATTAGAATATGACTATGGAAAATGTGTGTTAGAGATAAAATTTACTTTGCCTCTCAATTTTGAGAGGTGATAAGCGATAGTGTTGGCCAGATACTTATAGCTTATAGTGCCCGAATATATCATTTTTAGAGCCAGTGGGAAATCATTGTAATTAGAGCGAGACTTAAATATTCCCAATTGTATCCAGAGAGCGTAATTGAAAGCGAACAGCTGACCCAAATGTATCCAGAGAGCTTAAGAGAGCTAACAGCTGGCTTGTTTCAGACAGAAGCTGTGTCAACTTCGCAATCGTTCAGTCTAGATATCCTAGTTTTTGATATGACCTAGAACAGTTTGACCATATTTGTCATTCCAATTGATTTAATTAAGTTTGGTTTACCCTTTTCAGTTTCCAAAAAAATCCACTACAAACCAAACATTTTAAGAACTCCTCCAAAAATTCTGGATTTTTCATGAAATTCCACAAAACAAAAAAAAAAAAACCAAGTAACAACAAAAGTTTTTACAAAATTTCCAAAAATACTCAAAAATTATGCAATAAAGTGCAGCCTAAGTCTTAAAATACAGTCTTAAAAGTTCCTTAAAAAATGGCATGTGGTAAGTTTTAAGCAGACACAAAGTCTTGATAGTTGAGTATTTAGAACTAAAGGTCTACACAGCTGTTTCAGTTACTTACCGATCATCAGTAATTTTTGCAAAACTGTTAAAGCTCGTGGAAAATCTCGAATCAAAAACGGCTTCAAGAACCCACTCCTACTTAAACTTCAAACTTTACTTTAGATATAAACAGTCAAAGTTTGAAAAACAGTCAAACTTTGCTTTTTAGCTGGCTCAAGGTCGATGGTTAGTTATAATTCAATATAATCAACACAAATCCACAGAGATTAATTACAACATTTTGCAATAGCAATGGTAGGCTCTGGTACAAAACTATAGCCGCACCTTGATTTTTCAATGTACGCATAGAAACAGTGCAGCTGTAAAAATTTTGCGATTACAGTTTGAAAGAACGTTAAAAATGAGAGAAAATAAGTGACAAACATCAACACTCTCAGTGCAAAAATTAACCGTTATGTTTCATTTTCGATTTGCGCGGGGTGCATAACTATAGCCGCACTCAACTAAATTAAATAAACTATAGAAAAATGTTAAAAAATTAATTTATTTTTATTCAACTTAACAATGAGTGTAACCTTCTTTAGCACTAATTAATTTATAGATCCTATTTCTCATGGGTGCATGAAATAACGCCCACTGAAATAACGCCCGTGGGCCTTATTTCACTCCAAAAATAAACTAGAATAACAAGTGAAAAAAGTGAAATAACGCCACTGATGAGTAAGAAATAACACCCGCGGGCGGTATTTCACTTTTTGGAGTGAAATAAGGCCCGTTTTTCAAAAAATATTTTTATAATATTACTAAACCAATAGTGAAGAAGACGAAAGTTGTTGTGGCTCTATTTTAACGGACTTTGTGAAAGGTTTGTGAAAGCTGAAATACAAAAAAGAGCGATTTTCAAAAAAAAAATTTTGTCTGCGGCGATCTTTTTGTAATTCACCTCTTACACAGCCAGCTGCGCCGCACTTTGGAATCATTCTGTTAAAGGATTGTGTTTCGTAATAGATGAATTATACATTTTTTTGCCTGCGTTATCTAGAATCAATCCCTATATATCGCTTTCATCACTTTTATTCCTTGATAATATTGATTTCAACCCGCTTTGTATTTTGTATCTCCCTAAATAAACTCAAGGAAATCCGTAAGTGGTGAAGAAAATTCCATTTTAAGGCTTAGAACAAATTATTTTAACTTATTTTAAAGCCACACCTCGTGCATTTTCTGTTCACGGTCAAAGCTTGAGTACTACAAGCTTATTGGAGTCATTCAACACGATATTGGGAAGAAAGAAAGCATGGCAGATTTTATAAATTCTTGGAAGTAATTTTTGGGATGAGACAAGATTGGCTTGGCCCTTTGGGGCTGTTTAGCCAATTTTTCATTACACTTACAATTCGGGATGAAAACAAAATTGTGGAATTGAACAAAAATTTAGACAGGTATAATTTCACTTGAAGATTTGCATAGCGTGCATAGCGATTCTACAAATTATAATGGTGATTTTGACTCGGATTCTCTTCAAATTGATGATTTTAGATTAAATCAAACGGTTGAAGTCCTTACCTTATAATATGGAAGTGGAATGAGAGGAGGGAGGTTGTAGTAACCGCGGGTGTTGTGGGCTTTATTGCACTCATAAAAGTTACATCCGTTGTTTTTACTTTACTTTTCAAAGTGAAATAGCGCCAACGGGCTTTATTTCAATTTTGAAAGGGAAATAATGCCCACGGGCACAAAGTGATATAACGCCCGCTGGGCCCGTGGGCTTTATTATAACTTTTTGGAGTGAAATAAGGCCCACGGGCGTTATTTCACTTGGCGTTATTTCATGCACCCATTTGTCATACTCTCTACGAAGTTTTTTAAATCACTAAGGGACAGTTTTTTTCCATTCCTTAAATATTGTCAATTTGACCTCCTTAGTACTATTGTACTTAAGGTATTGAGCATTAATCCTTCGGACAAGCAACGCCCATAGGTTTTCCATCGGATTCAAGTCCGGGGAGCACGCGGGCCACTCCAAAAACCGAACATTAGTGCCTTGTGTTGCGTGCATTAGTGCGTTGTCCTTTTAGAAAATGACCTTTTAACGCCTTCTACCGCGAAGAAAAGGCCACAAATTCATTTGCAAAATGTCCACGTACTTTCAGGAGTTCATATGAGTGCTTGGAAGTGCCAGCGCCAAGCATCCACACTCACAGAACACAGCCCAAATCATTGATGATCCTCCTCCAAAATTTTTTCTTAGAAAAGTACAAATGTTCCTTCCTCAAATCCCTCCAATAGTGCGAAAACCCATCAGGAAAATCCAAATAATACTTTTTCTCATCCGAGAAAATCATCTGTAAAGATGAATTAGTATTTGCGTTGCTCTATAAAATCTTCTTATTTTTGTCCAGACAAGTCCCATGTTATCTCTGGCGAATTTCATCCGGGCTTCTTTATGGCGATCCAGTAACGTTGCAGCCATCTTAAATTTTTATCGCACTATGTTTTCAGACTTCTTTAAAGAACGTGCAACAGTCCAGCGAGTCACTTTTATGCCACATTCAGTCGCTAATTCATTAGCGATCTTTAATGGTCACACTGATATGTCTTCGGCTTACTTAAATAAATATCGCACAACTTTGTCGGATCGTCCAATTTTTCAGACAATTTGACGAAATGAGCAATTCTCATTTTTGAGCGCCAAAATTTGGCCTTTCTCAACATCTGACAGCACTGGCCCAATTGGCATATTTACAAATCCATTACTAATAGTTACTCAACCAAGTGTAAACACAGAAACACAGAATATGAAAATTAAACTGAGAGTGTTGATGTTTGTCATTTATTTTCCCTCATTTTTAACGTTCTTTCAAACGGTAGTCGCAAAGTTTTTCCAGCTCTACTGTTTCTATGCGTACACTGAAATTTCAAGGTGCGGCTATTGTTTTGCACCTGAGTTTATGTCTGTACAGCGGCTGTTTCAAGAACTACCACATTACTCTCATCAGCAGACTTGTTGCTTTTCACGTTTCATAAAGCAACAAGTTTGCTGATGATCAATATGAATTCCAAATATGCATGTGAACTTATGTAAACAAAATATCTGATTTCAGGACTTTAAAAAAACTTACCCAAAATTAAGCAAGAACTCAATAAAATATTATAAAGTGTTTAGAAGTCTAAAACTCTTTACAAAACACCAATTTAGTTTTATAGACGAATAAATGAACGTTTCTTGTGATAGGGATTCTAAAATTAGCTTAAAGTTATATAAATTCTATAGTGGAAAAACAACTCTCGTATTTCTTGTTCAGTTCTTAATTTAAATCAGCGATTGTCACCCACTTGGTGCCCCCTCGGTCCAAAAATATTTCTCTATTTCAACATACACGAGCCAAAAGAGTAAACAGGCCTTCAGTCGATGACTAACCTTCGATGCGGCTAATACACACTCACTTCATCAATTTGTCAATGAGGGTCCCGGAAAATTTAATTTATTTAAGTTAAAATAATTTTCAAAAAATTCTCCTCACTAATTTTCTACCCTTTATCTCCCCAGATGGTTCGATGGCTTCTATTGGTGGGCTCTGCAGAACTGCTCACTGGAACCGCCCATCAAGCCCACAGTCAAAAGTGTCGTGGACACCACAAACTTTGATGATTATCCACCCGATCCAGAGGGTCCACCACCAGATGATGTCAGTGGTTGGGATAAGGATTTCTAGTTAAAAAACAACAGCAAACAAAATCTGCAAAAAGCAAACTTTTTTCTGTATCCTAGACGATGCTCTCTTAACAATTTAAAAAAAAAAAAAAAACAAAATTGACCTTAAGTGCGCCATATGTACGCCAAAGCAACAGTCAGCAGCTTAAAGTGGGAGGAAGTCATCATCCGATAATCGTCTTATCCATATTATTGTATGTGCAACAAAATGAATTTATTAACGAGTTTAATCAACTAATTTAAAATATGTTTTAAAGAGAGAAATGTGTCTAGTTCATTCGGAATTGATATGTAAATTGTAAGTAGGGGAGTGACTATTAAGCCCAAAGGGCGTTGTATGTATAAAATTCATTTTTTAACTATTTTACTTATAATCATTGTTACAAAAATCGGGTTGCCTTATAGTCTGTAAGAAAACATTTTTTTATTTGCATTATTATGTGACCAAGACCCTCATTTGTCCATAACATAAATTGTTGACTACTAAAAAAAAATCAAAAGCGATTCTTCAACTATGCTATGTTTCATTAGAAATAGTTATGATGTCTCTATACACGCATGCATAAACACAAACATATTATATACTATGCCTTTTTAAAGTGTCTTTTTTAAGTAAGTCAGTTAGAAATTATAATAAACCAATTTATGCAATGATGATAATTTTTTTTTTTTTTTCAAAAAATTGAAGCACCTAAAATGCTGTTCATTAAGACAAATTTCCTCTTGGTCACCCTTTTCGATGTACGCCTTCTATTTACGCAAATTTTTATCCGTCTTCATGACAATCTAAGGATCCGGCGCGCTGCTATCTTCTGTGTACTCAGCAGCAGGGCAGTCACACAAGGACAGTATATGCTCCCCAAAGCTCCCTTTTGAAAGTAGAATATCGTTACTACCATGTAAGCTAAATATGTCCCATCTTGCAACACCATTTGTTCTCTCTCTCTCGCAGCAAGTGCTTAGCTCTCTCTTAGGTTTTAAGTTCTTTTGTAACCTCCGTCTTATTCAGTTATCTGTCACCCTTTCACTTTCCCCATACCCTTTCACCATCCCCAACCTTTATTGAACATTTGACACTTGCCTACGACCATACTTGCAGTATCGGTGCCTTCCTAGCTTCATTTAAGAAGAGCTTGATATTTCCAATTTACAAAAAAGGAACACAAACGGAAGCCAGCAACTATCGAGGTATCTCGTGTCTAAACGCAGCTATGAAAATTTTCGCAGGAATACTACTGGAGAGGATTACATCTTGGGTAAATCGCAGCGATATTTTGAGCGAGTTCCAGTGCGGATTCAGAAAAGGCTACTCGACGGTCGATAGCATATTTTTACTCACCACAATTGCGAAGTCTTACATCCAAAATAAAAGAAAAATATTCATATGCTTTATAGATTTTAAGGCTGCCTTTGATACGGTCAATAGACGAAGCCTCTTCTACAAACTGAGCAACCTAGGTCTATCCTCCAAAATTCTCAAGGCTATACAAAATCTATATGCCGACAACATTGCATCCGTGGGGGATGGTTTGAATCGAATACCGGAGTTAAGCAAGGCTGTCTTATTAGTCCACTACTTTTTTCGCTCTATATCGACGATATTGGAGAAATCCTACCAGGCGGTGCTACCTTTGGCGGCCAAACCGTCAAAACGCTGATGTACGCTGACGATATGTGCATCCTAGCGGAAAGTTCGCAAATGCTTCAAAATATGCTAAATGCTCTTGGAAGCTACTGTGAGCTATGGGGCTTGCAAATAAACACTGACAAATCTAAGGCTATGTCTATAGGACCACGGAGAAGCAGGCTAAGAAATGGGGAGTGTCTGCACATAAATGGAAGATCGTTAGAGATAGTGCGGTCCTACAAATATTTGGGCGTCACAATATCCGATAACCTGAATTTCTCGGATCACATAAAGGGGAAGCTTGGAGAAGCAAAAATTGCAATAAACACTACATGGAGGACATTGCTGAGTAAAAACAACGTAAAGCCAAGTTGCAAATATAAGATGATCCAGGCAACCGTAAAAAGCATCATGTGTTATGCTGCTGAAATTTGGGGATTTCTCAGATTCGACGATGTTGAACGATTGTTCACTTTTTTCATCAAAAAGGTATTCAGACTACCGCAGAATACGCCAAATTACGCGATTTATATTGAAACTGGCCTTCCAACTCTGAATACTTATGCCGGAGAAAAGAATGACTAAGCAAGTAATGAGCCAACTGCTTCTTGAGAAAAGTCCGTTTTTTGATGACCTGACCATCGTTTCAAACAACTGGTGGCTTAACTTTGAGTGGGACAATATACAAGGATGGCGTCATACACAAGCTGAAGTCATAAAAAGGCTTTTTTCACATTATATGAACGTTGACGTACAATGCGCAGTACGTTCAAGTGGCCCATGCGACACCAAGCCACGGCTTGTTACGCGCGAACCCTAGACAAAATAGTAGCATGAAATAGTAACCGAACCGACCGAGAGGCGGAGACAATAACTTGTGACACGTAATCGCGGAGGAAAAACATAAAGTAATATCAACTACGGGTTAAATAGGTTAAAATAGTTGTTTTTAAAGCAGGAAGAGAAGCTTCCGAGTTGATTACACGGTAGAGTTTATTGTAATCAGCACAGAGAACACGAAACGGTTCATGCAAAGCATAGTTAGTGGTACAACGATTTAGTGATAGGGGTATAAAATTGCGAGTCGTTATAGAAGTTGGGTTAATTTGGCCAACCAACTCAGATGAGTCGATTTCACCATTAATCAATCTATGTATAAATATTACACCAAGCATAACTCTACGGTTAATGAGGGAGGGAAGGTTAATCAAAAGTAGCCTACTAGAGTGTGATGGTAAGGTCCGTTTCAGGATTCCAGTTTAAGCCACGAAGAGCAAACATTAAAAACTGCTTTTGCACAGATTCAATTCTATCTTGATGGGTCGAATATTGCGGAGACCACACACAGGATCCGTACTCGAGTATAGGACGGACAAGAGAAATGTACAAAATTTTCGTTTCGTTGATGATCCATATCAAATTCTTTCGACCAGCGCTTAATAAACCCAAGAATACTCCTGGCCTTACAAACAGTAGCCGTTATATGAGAGTCAAATTTAAGTCGGTGATCAAGGATTACACCAAGATCATTTACCTCATTGACTGTATCATTCAAACACTCTAGTGGGACATTATTTATCATATAAGAAAAGAATTGTGGTGAGCTTCTGTAAAATGTCATAACCTTACACTTGGAACTGTTAAGGTTTAATAGATTTTCTTTACACCAAGACTGAAATGCATCCAAGTCAGCTTGCAAATTAAAGCGGGAAACCAAATCATTATATGTTAAACATAGTTTCACATCATCGGCGTACATAAGCACACGAGAGTGAGTCAAGACTGACGGGAGATCATTTATGAAGAGTGTAAAAAGCAATGGACCCAAGTGACTACCTTAGGGTACACCAGAGGTAACCTGGATTGGTTGGGAATACGAATTACAGAAAAGAACTTTTTGTGTTCTAGAACTTAAATAACACTAGTTTACAGCCAAAAAGACCCATTTCTACTGAAATTTTTTTTAGTGTAGTTTGGAATGGTGATCTCAAAAATCGATTTCAAAAATTTTTTCATGGCTCCGTTTTCGAAATATAATTATTTAAGCCATATATCACTTCATAATTGTCAGATAGAGTCAAGCGAGATATGAATTGAAAGGTAATTGAACTGCCAGTAATTGCGTAAAACATTGTTTTTAAATCGGATTAGTAGTTTGAATACAATAACCAAAAATATTTCAAAAAAATCGATTTTTTGCTCAAAAAATGCGAGAAATTTCATTTTTTGAACGCCTGAAAAAAATATAAAAAAATCAAAAAAATATTTTTTATTTTTTCTACTAGTAAATCGCACTTCTACGAAGAAACCCAGGTAACGAATATCAAAATCTATAAACAAACAAACGAGCTGTGAGCAATTTAGTGCAAAAAAATGTGGTATTTTCGTGATTATTCAAATTTCCGTTTGCATCGACTTTTGTTCGGTTCTTGATTATAATTTTTGTTCTGGCTTTGCCCTTACTTCATAAAGTGACCAAAAGACGAAAAAAATACAAGTTTATTTTTTGTGAACACACAAAATAGTCAAATTTGATTGTTAGTTCTTCTACTCAATTTGATCCATCATCGGTACGTGTGACACGATTTTCCTCACCAATACCTTATTGTCTTCGTAAAAGTGCGATTCTTAAGTAGAAAAAATAAAAATAATTTAATTGGATTTTTTAATATTTTTTTCTAGGCGTTTAAAAATTAAATTTCTTGCATTTTTTAGCAAAAAAATGAATTTTTTGAAATATATTTGGTCGTTGAATCAAAACTACTAAACCGATTTTAAAACAATGGTTGACGCGATCGTTGGCAGCTGAATTACCTTTCGATTCACATCTGGCTTGACTCTATCTGACAATTATGCAGTCAGATATGGCTTAAAATGTAAGAGCATCTACCGAAAAAGTGAAAAAATTCATATTTCAAAAACGGAGCCATACAAAAATTTTTTAAATTGATTTTTTAGATCACCATTCCAAACTACACCACTAAAATATTTCAGTTGAAATGAGTCATTTATTTTTTTATTTTTGTAAACTAGTGTAATCAGAGATCCAAATAAGAAGGTTAGTTGGAAAACCAATTAAACCTTTGTTGGTGAAGCAGAAATGATTATTTATTAGAGAAGAGGGGGATCTTTATATGATGAGCTAGACAGAGAACCGAAAGGTCATCACGTCATAAAAAAACTTACCTAAAAGCTAAGAAAAACTAAATTCTCACATAGAAACAAACTCTATTAGCAATATTTTAAGCGAGATGCGAAATGAGTGAATTAAACTTTAGGACATACAGAAGGGACTTGGATATAATTACAAGCATCCAAGTCCGACTGGTTCTTCTCAGCGCAAAATGAACATCGTGGAAATGGCTACACACACAGACCCAATTCCAAAGTGGACCGTGTGACTTACTCGTCTATTTAAACGTCTTCATGGCAATCTCAACTCGTACATATATAAATTTTTTTTTTTATTATAAGGACCTGTCGACAATTGCCAATCTTGATGAAGTCTTCGCTCCAGCGTCCTGTGATCGCGTACCACATGTTTAACTTGCGTGTGGTAATATTTATAACTAAATACAAAATCAAAGCATATGTTTTCTATTTGCTCTGCATACTTACTTCCGCTTCCTCCATTTGAGCGCTGTTCTATTTTGAACACGTTTCCACTCAACCCAAAGCACAACACAAAAAAATCACTTTGCCAATTAAAACGAATTTAAGTTAAAAGCAAAAACTCAACTACGTGCTTTACTCTTAGAAAACACCCAAACAAGCATCACAGTAAAAGAAAGCTATGAAAGATCTGTCAGTTCATATACAACATTCTGTGGCTGAGGTTGTGTAAATTTTGCTAATCGTCAAAAGTTTCCAAAAATATAAAAATATATTTTTAATAACTGTTTACCGAATTTAAATGAACTGAACTATGTGGATCCAAGGGAGGCAACTGTGGCTAGTATTGGTACTAATAGCGTATGCTAGCCTAACACAAGGTCTTCCTGGTCTGGAGAATCAGACACATGAGCAGTTGATAGGTGAGTACAATCAAGGATTGAATATATTTGTTTCGACTTAACCTTTACCTGGATGTACAGCTTGCGGACAACCCAAGGCGCCGGGTCTCTGTAAGGGACGTCAGTTGCGTTATGCCTACAACAAGAATACCGGCAACTGTGAGAGTTTCTATTACACAGGCTGTGCCTCTACGGAGAATAATTTTCTTACCTTTGAGGAATGCAGACGAGATTGTATGCAACGTTTGCGCTACTAAGAACAAAAATTACTAAAATTAATTTAGATTTATTTGTTGCTTCAATTACATTGTCAAATATATGTATAAGCTAAGATTTCTTGGATTTTTTGACTTAACAGTCTCGGCCATCTTCTTCTGCTTGTTGTTGTTGTTGTAACGGCTGGGGAAGTTTTGTATGTACGCGTTGAAAGGAAGAAAAAAGATAAATGATAGAGTAAAAGGTTAGTTTGATATAGATACTATTCCCTGTCCAGTTCGAGGAAGGCAGCAACCTCTACTGGACGGGACCATAAGTCTAGCGGCGCGTGAGATCAGTTTGGTTCAGCGCTTTACGGGGGCTTTGACCATTTGGACATCACAGCACCGGGTTTATGCGAAGATAGTTGTTGAGGTGCCTGCTTTTCCCGGATCGGAGTTGCGCAAGTGTCGCTCTGGTGCGTCGAGAAAGGGTCTTCTCATCTGGATCGATAGGCGGCAGCCTGCCCCCCGGGACAACATTTTCTTGGTAGGCTTCTATGGTGGACCCGACCATATCGGTATGTGCCTTCTTTATGGCCTCAGCGGATGTTGTTGCTGTAACCGAGCCATTTCCCAAGAGTTGTTTTACCTTTGGGAGTCCTCTGTCCTTAGGTCGTATCGGACTGCTTTGGGTCTCCTTGACGTGCAGTCGTGGTTTAGATGAGACTCACAGTGGCATCCGATGAGATACTGTTGAGTGAGGAGGAGTCTGTTATGGTGGCGGACTGGGAGGATCTCAGTCTCTTGGTGGAGGTAGTCGGGGTGGGTCATTTTGTGACAGCCCGTAGCTACTCGCAGCGCAGCGTTTTGCGTAAGCTGGAGGTTTCCCCCAAACCCTTTTTAACAGTTACAAACTATCCAGCGAATGGTAGATAAACCATTAAGGTCTATGACTGGGGTTTGTACTGACTGGGCCGTCAATAGAACATGTTTTATGAGTCCAAATGGCTGTATCCAAGGGTGTGTGCTAGCTTCGACGGAAAAAGGCGGAGATGAATAGCTAGCAAAAAAAGTTGATGGAACAAAATAAGAATTTGTTAAATATTATCTTAAGAAAAGGAAACCAAAACAATCTGAAGTACACTCAATAATTGAAATTATGCGGAGAACGATAAAAATCACCCAAAAGTGAAAATCATCTTTTCACAAACAATTCCTTCGATTTTGTTCATAAGCTTACCCATTCCAAGTCCAACTTTTATCCCATTTCCCGATTCAGTACACGAAAAGCATGAAGAAATTAATCACCAAAAGAGGGGAGTTACGAGTTAGGGTTTGCCTCAATGTACACTCTCTGTGATGCTCCTAGGATGAGCAAAAAAACCCAAGTTCGACTGATAAGCAGTAAAACTTAAATTTTTGGAAAAAAAAGTAGTGTATCGACATTCCGCATAATAACCGAGCTTTAAAGCTCTGCTTGCTGCGTTTCAGCATTTTACAACATAGAAGGTATAGCGCTAAGGCAACAATTTCAACCAGAGTTCCCCAGCCCCTGGGGGACGAACACACTCGCCAATTCACACCGAATGCTTGCCGAAGTCATGCATCAGTTTCCCAGCGGCGCAGAGCTCAACGTGTTCTGTAGAAAATATGCATTACGACTGTCGAAAATGTAAGGCACTACAATCGCTGACTTTCGTTAGAGAGATAGTAATCGCAAACAAACAGACTGCGAACAATCTGCATTACAATTTTAAAAATAATGTACGCATTCGTAATGGGAAGTTCGGCTCTGGCATTCATCCTTACAACCAAGTAATGCAGGTTGTCGGCAGCCCGTTTACAAAGCGGCCATGCTCATGGCAAAGTATTGCAGATTGTATGGGAGTATTTCCTTCATACTGATGGCAAAGAAACGCAGGAGTAACCCATTTTGTAATGGCAATTTGCGCCGCTGGGTTGTTTTTGAGAGAGACACAGACATTTGAGCGGTCTCTTCTCGAAGAACACTGCGCTTTTGCTAAGAGCGCTAGAGACAGGGAGAGAGTGAGCGCGAGAGTGAAGGACTTACATACACAATTTTGGTAACATGACATAAAGCCCACGGACATAAAGCCCATATGATAATTAGTCGTAGTGTACATAAAATCTCAACTTAGATTTGATATGGGCAATAAGTCCGTATACAAATCGGACATAATTCCCAGATTTTTCCGGACTTAAGGCCCATGTAAGCATTCGAATTCAGTGTCAGACCACAACCAACAATGTGGAAATATATATCTAAAAAAACATACAAAACACTTTGCAAACTTAAAGATTAGAAACAACGGGTCGAATTTCCAAACTCCCATTAGCTGGAAGAAGCCGGACTACGAAAATTGATAAATTTGACAGGGAGGACCTGTAACATTCAAGACAGCCATCTGGTGGGATCATCTTGTCGTTGTGCAATAGGGAGCTCCTCCAACAACACTGGGTGCGATTGAGCCATGTAATTAACCGACAACAGGCCACAGTATAAGGAAAATTTGATATTTTGCATGACACATCTTGGGCCACATCTTGATGGCAGAGCGCTGCTTCATCCAAAACAATTCCTAAGCCCTCAAATTTGATTTCTAACCCCACCCGCAGTATTCACCAGATTATGCTCCTTTAAAATATCGATGGTTTAGAGCAGCGATTGTCACCGAATGCCCCCAGGGCCCGAAGAGATTTCGCTACTTACACATACATGAGCAGAATACATGCCAAGTCTGAGGTCAAGAGAGATCTTCAGTCGCACATCACGATAACAATGTTTATACCGCCACAGAGCCCAGATTCCACACAGATCTCGGTGCCCACCTCCGCTTACAAATCCCGGACAGATCCCTTGGCTGACTAGCTTTCATTTATTTCAAGATCTCAACCATGGGTCGTTACCAGATCCCACCGAGTCTATCAAATATTACCCTGTTACCCTTCCAAATCCCAACAGATCCCATCCCAACAGATCCTCCAAATCCGATCCAGACGTAGATGATACCCAGTATTTTACCCAGATCCCATCCAGATCCCATCCAGATCCCATCCAGATCCCATCCAGATCCCATTTCCAACTAGATGCCTTTCAGATCCCTGAGATCCCACCCAGATCCCCTGATCCGCGTTACCACTAGATTCGGCTTAGTTCCCACTTCAGGTCCCAACCATATTCCATCCAAATTACAGAGTTAACCAGACCCACCCATAGGCCAGCCAAATTCTGCCAGATCCGCCACAATACCACCAATCCTCAGATCTTTCCCAGAACCCACAGTTGCCTTTTAAGTATCATCCAACCTCTTCAGCCACCACTCTTGCGTTTACGCAAAGTTGTGGGAGTACGCTCTCTATTGTTCTCTCGTTGTTGTTGTTGTATTTCAAATTGGTTTTTTGGCTGAGCCATAGGCGAAAATTTTTAAATATCGGTTTTATTTTTTTAAGTTTTTATGCTTTATGTCATCACCCACAAATTTAGTATGTGCCACTTCATCAACATAGATATCCTGATTGAGATACTTTTTGATTTTCTGCTCTGTTGGAATGATATTTGTTCTGAAACCAAATATATCTAATTGAGTTATTACTAAATGTTAGATTAGCCTACATTACTTTAATTTGATTCTTTCCCTATGAAAATTCAATAAAATATAGTGTTTTTATACCCATTTAATTTTTGGCCCAGGTGAACCTCTTTTGGAAATGCCCATATATAGATACCTCATCTCATACAAACTTTTTTTTAAATAAATGTGGCGCTCAGAACAATCGCTTTTTTCGTCACATGCGACATCTTTAATATCTATAAATCTTTGCTCTCAGCCGAATAGCTAATTTAGAAAACGTATAGCTGAATTTCAATATATCGCTCTCTTACTTCAACACTGGCATAACTCAAAATAATCCCCTTTGAAGAAAAACACGCTTTGTTTTTAAGCCAGCATAAATGGTTCTTTTAGTTTCGATTTAATTAATTAAAATATTTTAAATGTAGAATGCTTATTTATAAAACATGAAAATATGATATTTTAACTGAAAGCTGATATGTGTATGTTTGCTCAATATCGACTGCAGGACAACTGAGATATGACGTTCTTGCATTAACATGAAAATGAACCTTTAAAATTATAATGGGACATATTTTCATATCATATGGAAAGTAAAAGAGATATCAATACGAAAATTTTAACACAAAATAGTACAGGGTTGTCCATATTCGACGGACCCATCTGGCAACGCCATAACTTTTGACAAAGATGTCAGATCGCTTAATGACATACCGCGTTTGAAAAAAACAAAACAATTTTTACAACAAAACAAAACACACGCCGAAAGTAAATTAAATAATTTAAACTTAAAAAAAAAAAAAAAAAAAAAAAAATGAAAAAAACTTTTTATAAATTATAAAAATTTCCCCCATTACCATTAAAAGGGACCGTAAATAAGCAAAATTGCCGTATTTACGCCACTGCGGCGTTAGTGCGAAAACGGTCATTGGGCCGTTTTTCTTCCAAAATGAAAATGGCCATGCTGTTACCATCAACCAGGAGCGTTATCGCGACATGATGACCAATTTTGTGATGCCAATTATTCGTCGAAAGCGTATGAGGCAGTTCTGGTTTCAACAAGACGGCGCTCCACCGCACACAAGTCGCATAAACAATCGATTTTCTGAAGAAATTGTTTCCGGGCCGTTTGATGTCGAAAAGTGGTGATTTGGACTGGCCACCGCGTTCGCCCGATTTGACGCCGCCTGACTTCTTCTTGTGGGGATATTTGAAGTCAAAGGTTTACGTTAACAAACCAAGGACCGTAGAAGAGCTCAAGGACAACATTCGTGAAGAAATAGCCGCTATTCCGGCCGAAATGTTGGCGAAATCGATGGAAAATGCTGCAAAAAGGGCACAATACGCCATCAACGCCAGAGGCGGCCATTTGAGAATATCATATTCAAAAATTGATGTAAACAAATCTACTTGGAACAAATTAAATGATTAAGATTGCCAACCGCCAAATTTTTATTTTTTTCTTTGATTTAAAAAAAAAAAAAATGGGTCCGTCGAATATGGGCAAC
>JAEIFU010003672.1:0-25577 GCA_018904235.1 Lordiphosa stackelbergi | reverse complement strand
TTCGTTCGAGTTAAAAACAATGAGGGTGGTCAAAAAGTTCAAGTTTGAAATAGTTTCTTATTTTCTTATGAGGAGGCTTAATCTTTGGAGCAACACTATAGCCGCACCTTGTTTTTAGTGTACAGTTGAAACAGTAGATCTAGAAAAACCTTTTTCCGACTTTTTCACTCAACACACTCAACCAATCCAATAATACTGGGAGACATCAATGTGCGAATTGGAGAAGAGAACCAAGTATTCGATGAGGTAATGATCAGTAACAGAGAATAAAGAACTCAACAGTAATGGCAAAGAATTTCTAAATTTTTGTAGAAGACAACAGTATTAGTATTAAACGTGAACCAAAAGCGATTCAATTGGGAATTTTACATACCTAAGCAACATGGGTCAATCTGCCAACGACATCTGTGCGATTTCATTTGAAGTACTGAACCAAGTGAAAGATTTTTCTGTGGAGAGTGCAGTATGGTCTGATCACATGCCCATTGTAGTTACCCTGAGAACACAACCTGACTAATCGACAAATATAAATATGAACATTTTACCGAAACTTAAATGGAACAACAATAAAAAAGAGCAATATATCCGGAATCTGGACGATAATTTAGCCAGTGTACGTCAAGAAACGAATATAGGACTAGATACTATGTGCGCAATAATCAAAGCATCAACAGTACTACAACAGCAACCGGAAAACAAATTCCAAAAACAAATGGTTTGATTCAAATTGCATGCGGCAAAGGGATTTGGTTTTGAGCTCGTAAAAAAATATAAGAAAGACGCAAATCAAACTGACCATCAAATTTTACAAAAGGAAAAGAATAAATATGCTATAATCTGCGCCGCCAAAAAAAACTTACTACAAATCTTTAGACGGCAAAATCAACAGCACTCGTATTAGCAAAGATGGGCGGACATTGGCAAGAGAAATAAGAAACGCGCCGTGGAGAAATGGGAACACAAGTAACAGCGCAGGACTTTCAAACATGCTTTCACAGTCTACTCAACTTCTCACAAATACCTCTTGGATTCAATACGCTCTTAATATGATAGCTGATCAAGAACTAGATAGGCAGATTACTGAGGCAGAATTACAAAATATGCTAAAAGAAAACGAAAGCCAATAAAGCCACTGGTATTGACAGAATACCCTACGAATTCTTTAAAAATGCTTCGTACGACTTTCTGTAGAAACTGGCAGACGTTACAATAGTACATTGGATGGGAAAATTGATGTTAATTGTTTCAAAGCCTCCCTGATTTTCCAATGTTAAAAGCAGACCCAAATGAGCATGCAGTATCGCGGAATATTATTTATGGATTGTGACAGCAAAGATACTTATGGGAATAATTATGGATCGTTGGTAACGTGGGTCAAGAAACAATGCGAAGTTAAATGAATATCAAGCCGGATTCGACAAAATAACTCAACGATCGATAATATATCAATCTGGCATCAATAGTCCATCTAAATTTGCACAAAAAAAGTCTTTACTGTTTTCGTGAACTTTAAAGCAACATTTGACGACTCGAGGCAATTACTGTTATACAAGCTATCAAATGGCAATGTCAACAAAAACTGTCAATTTTATTGAGAGAATATATAAAAGCACAGCACCGTTTGGTCAGGAGAAGAAATTTCTGTTGTTTGAAACTCATACTGGTGTAAGCAAAGGATTTTGCTCCACCTTGCTTTTTCTTTATACCTTAACGATATGTACGAAAATTTAAATTAGACTCCTACTTTATGTCGTACATTGTGAAAACTGGCCGATGATATAAACACACGCAAAACGTGATATATGGTTGTCAAAAAAGTCTTGCGGTATTGTTATTGAATTTTCAATTGTTCGTAAAATTGGTTATAATGCGATTTAAGTCAAATATGCGCCGATTTGTTCGATGACGAGTTCCCAACGAGATGCCAACATCATAATGCCTCTCTCCTATAAGCTCGCTTACCTATTGGCAAAAAACTCGCAGAGCCAATTTTCTCAGGACTCTCTTGTGGCAACTTCCGATACCAAGCTCGTTCGCCATGGACAGAAGTGGATAGTAATCACTGAGTGCGAAATCGGACTATACGGGTGGATGCATTCAAGCGGTCCCGTTGTTGGCAGTACAGGTCCCGATTAGCGTTGGCCATAGGGGAGCAGCTCGTTATGGATGATTCCCTGTCAATCCCAGAAACACAGAAGAATCTTCCTGGCAGCTTCACCGCTTTTTCGACCACGACCGTTTGCGCTTCACGTTGTCGTAAGTGACCCACTTTCAATGGCTCAGTCACTTCTAAAAGCTGGTCGATTTTGCTTTGCGATTCAAAGTGATTGCCGCCTCATCCTACGGGCAAAAATCTTTTTTAGCGTCAAGTCGTGTGGCACCCCGCCACATCGACTTCTTTTGAATCGAAGCTTGTCACATGTTTTATAACGGTTTGGTGACCCATGCCGAGACTCTGCGGGCCGATGCTAATACGGCTGCCACTCAACTTTTATCGCGATTTACACACTTTTTGGACAGGCTCGGACCGTGGCGCATCTTCAATCACCTCTGCACCAGAACGAAAACGTTGAAACCATCGTTGTGCGGTGAAATGGAAACTGTATCCGGGTCCATAAACTGCACAAATTTTATTGGCACCATGAGATGCATTTTTATACTCTGTACCGAAGGTACATAGAGTATATTAAGTTTGTGTTAAAAGTATGTAACGGGGAGAGGAATCATTTCCCTATAAAGTATATATATTCTTGATCAGCATCAGCAGTCGAGTCGATCCATACCCGTTGTCCCGTCCGTCCCGTCTGTCTGTCCGTCTGTCCGTCCGTATGAACAAACAGATCTCCAGAGATGGTAAGAGATGAGGTTTGACATGTATGGGACAAATGCTTCTTATACTTGCAGGCAGATCAAGTTTATTTTCAATTTTGCCACAACCACCCCATACAATCTTACCTCTAATTTTAGTAAAAGTCATTAGTAATATGTATATATTTACAAAAGATAAAAGATCGGATGAGCCGGTTCTCGAGTTATGGAAAAAAAATGGTAAAAAAGAGGCCTCTCCGACGTATACGCAAACAACACCGCATTGCATGCATCAAAGAGAGAGAGAGAGAGAGAGAAAAAGACTTAGAGATGACCAGTATATCATCGCATTTATAAAATACACACAGAACATATTATATTATAGTTTGACTTACCTAATTATTTACTAATTTAAATTAGTACTTTGTAGTTAATTACACATTTTACTCTACATCCTTAAATATTCCTCATTTTTCCAATTATATTTTTATATACATCTTAATTCTACCATGGTTTTAGGCTTCCTATTTTTTATTTTCGCAGCCATAAGGGCCCAGAATGTCCTCTATTGGGTTGAGGTCAGGGCAGTTTCTGGGTCAATTTAGGGACTGAATGCCCAATTCTTCCCTCAAAATTGTTACCTTCGTTAAGAAGAAGGTCAAAATTAATTGATTAAGTTGTTTTAAGAACAAATGCTCACTGAATTACTTACAGATCGAGCCCGATGGCAAGGTGCAAAATCAACTTGAAAAATAGGATCTTCTTCTTTCTACTTATTGCCTCAATGCTAGGCACAACTCGACTTAAAATTATATCTTTATATTTTTCCGCGTACACCCTGGAATCATTAAAATTGATTCAGTTTTATATTTAGATATGCATCCCCATATCATAATGTATGGTGAATGCCTAACGGTTCCCATACAGCAATTTTTCAAACATCGTTCGCCCTTTCTACAGCGCACCTTGCAAGAGCCATCGGGTCCAATGAGATTGAATTTGGACTCATCCGAAAATAGGACTCGTGACCATTCACTCCAATTTTTTTTTTCCTTGGCCCAGTTTAGCCGATTTTCCATCATAAAAGATATTTTGGAGTGGCTTTTTTGCAGGTGTCCTTGCCATTAAACCCACTTCATTTAAGCGACGTTGAATTGTTCGGGTCGAAACATCCTTTGCAAATTGTTGCCGTACCTCAGATGCTATCTCAGCTGCATTTTTAAAGCGATCCTGCAGGCTCGTTTTCATGATAATACGATCTTCTCGTGCTGTGGTGCATTTTTTTATTCCCAATCCTTGCTTCCTTTCTACTTCACCTGTCTTACGAAATTTTTTTAAAAGTCGACGCACTGAACTTTCATTACAACCTGTCTGAGCTGCTATTTGACAATTTGGTACATTTTGTTCAGATAATTATAATAAAATGATTCTCTCCTTCGCCCGAATTCTGAACTATTTTCCTTTTGGGCATACTTTTAAAGGTGTCTTCAAAAATAAAATTCTAGAAATAGCTATTTTGACAACTGAGTTCTTGAAATGACGAATCTACAGGGTTGTCCATATTCGACGGACCCATCTGGCAACGCCATAACTTTTGACAGAGATGTCAGATCACTTAATGACATACCGCGTTTGAAGCGTCAGTCCAAGCAGATTTTTACCATGGAACAATACACGCCACGCGAGCGGCTCTGAAATAGTTGAAATTTACATTCAACAGTACAAGTCAATTGTGAAAACTCAACGTGCTTTTAAAAAATTAAAAATTTAAAAAACATTTATGAATGGGACCGTAAATAAGCAAAATTGCCGTATTTACGCCACTGAAAATCCTGAGGAGATTCAAAAGTTCCTCTTCATGACGAAAAAGTCACAGTTTGGTGCGGCGTTAGTGCGAAAACGGTCATTGGGCCGTTTTTCTTCCAAAATGAAAATGGCCATGCTGTTACCATCAACCAGGAGCGTTATCGCGACATGATGATCAATTTTGTGATGCCAATTATTCGTCGAAAGCGTATGAGGCAGTTCTGGTTTCAACAAGACGGCGCTCCACCGCACACAAGTCGCATAACAATCGATTTTCTGAAGAAATTGTTTCCGGGCCGTTTGATGTCGAAAAGTGGTGATTTGGACTGGTCACCCGCGTTCGCCCGATTTGACGCCGCCTGACTTCTTCTTGTGGGGATATTTGAAGTCAAGGTTTACGTTAACAAACCAAGGACCGTAGAAGAGCTCTAGGACAACATTCGTGAAGAAATAGCCGCTATTCCGGCCGAAATGTTGGCGAAATCGATGGAAAATGCTGCAAAAGGGGCACAATACGCCATCAACGCCAGAGGCGGCCATTTGAGAGATATCATATTCGAAAATTGATGTAAACAAATCTACTTGGAACAAATTAAATGATTAAGATTGCCAACCGCCAAATTTTTTTTTTTTTTTGATTTTTTTAAAAAAACATGGGTCCGTCGAATATGGGCAGCCCTGTAAATAAATTAAGCATTGGTCCTCTATTATGTATATCGCGGTTCAGTAGTGTCATAATCATAACTATGTTATTATAATTTGTGGTATTGGAAAGCAGTTTCTTGAGTAATTAGCGGTCTTATTACCCATTAATTAAAAAACCAATTTTTCACCTCTAAATAATTATTTTTGAATTGTTATTTTATTTTTGATCCTCTTTGGTATTTTTCCGCTATTTATTGATTTGTTTTTAAAATTTATAATTATATTTAATTATATAATTAATAAATTATAATTTTAAGAGCGAGTTTCTTAAGTAATTAGTAATTAAATAATTAGAGAACGTTAGAAGGAAAATGTATTTGAAAACAGTTTTATTGCGAAATCTTTTAACCGTTTTTAAATCAAAGTATTTTTATACCCTTGCAAAGGGTATTATAATTTTGCCCAGAAGTTTGCAACGCATTGAAATAATCATTTCCGACCATATAAACTATATATATTCTTGATCAGGGTGACGAGCTGGAGTCGATTGAGCTTTGTCCGTCCGTCTGTCTGTCTTGTCTGTATGTTTCTACGCAAACTAGTCTCTCAGTTTTAAAGCTATCGAGCTGAAACTTTGCACAAAGTATTCTTTTTTACTGCACACTGTTAAATGTTGGGAACCGACCGGATCGGATGACTATATCTTATTGCTGCCATAGGAACTATCGGTCGAAAAGTGGGTCTTTGTGAGAAAAACTTTTTTGTTTTTAATGTTAACGTGTCTCACTTCAGCGATTATTAATATTATACGCTTTTACAAAGATTTAGAAGTTTTGGTCAAAATCGGATGACTATATAGCTGTCATAGCGTACTATAGGTCGAAAAGTGGGTTGTAATTAAAAATAGTTTGTTTATATGCTGGCGTTCTTAAACTCGAATGTATTAAAACATTTGCAAGGGTATAAAAACTTCGGCAAAGACGAAGTTACCTTGGCCTTCTCGTTTATCACTCATATTCTGTTGTTGACCTCTTTAGTAACCCTGGCCTACCAGGATAATATGTGATCTGAAACATGGAGTTTCATATACAGCGGTGCCACAGAATTCACTTTCGCTCTAAATTCGCTCGAATTTGATTTCGCCCTGCCACAGAGCATGTTTTCGAGTGATTTGCAAATCGCGCACTCTTGAGTCGGCGATTTGCTTAAAAAAGACCATAAAATGCATTTTAATAAAAATAAGGCTTATTGAGTCTTCAAGGGTGTTCAATTTGTAAATAATATACATCAAAAAAATTAAATATTTAACATGTTAAGTTTATTAAATAAGCATTTTACTAAATCGCTAGTAAAATCGCTAGTCAATTCGCTAGTGAAATTGGTCATTCACTGCAACTCACCAAATCGCTAGAATTACAGTGTTGCCACCTTTTAACATTTGAATTTCGAAATTAATCGAACTTCGTTTTAAAGTTAATACAATATCGATTTTTGTGTTAAAACAAAGATAAAACGAGAGCGTAAGTTAAAGTCGGCTCTAACCGACTTCGATATACCCGTTACTCATGAAAAAACATGTTTAACAGTGTCTCCCGCTTCTCTTAGTGTGACCATCCGAAAAGTATGCAACATTGGGTGGGTGGGTGGGAGGGGGGCCGGGAGGGCTTGGTTCACTTTTTTGCTCATAACTTGAGAACCGTTCATCCGATCTTTATCATTTCTTCGGCAAATCATTTTGTTAATTACTAACTATCTCTAGAAGGTACAAAATATCTATCTACAAAACTGTGGGAGATATAACGTTTTTTCCAAATTGCGGGGCCGGGAGGGGGCGTGGCCAAAATTTGAAAAACAAACTTGATCTGCGTGCAAGATAAAAGAAGCATTTGTCCCATACATGTCAAACCTCTATCTCTTACCATCTCTGAGATCTGGGTGTTCATACGACGACGGACGGACGGACGGACGGACGGACGGACAGACGGACATGGCTAAATCGACTCGGCTGTTGATGCTGATCAAGAATATATATACTTTATAGGGTCGGAAATGATTCCTTCTCCCTGTTACATACTTTTGCACAAACTTATTATACCCTTTGTACCTTCGGTACAGAGTATAAAAATTAGATTAACTAGCAATAATTTTTCCGTTGATCTTTTGCTTAATTATTGTGCAATTTGTAAGTCGATTGCTGTCAATCTGAGTTGAATATAGTGGCAACGCCGGCGCCAAAGTAATGACGAGAAGCCGCTCAAATGTTGGCTTTTATTATTCTTCCGAAATTGTTATAAAATTAATTATAAAGGGAAAAGCATCGAACAGATGTCCAGAGCGAAATTTGCTTGGCTTTTATGAAGGAGCTTAAAGACTTGGCCCCCAATGTCACAATGGGCGACATGGAAGTTGCGGCTGCAGCCTGGAAAGAACTGACTTTAAGTCTGGCCAACCTTTCCTCCGATTGCTTGAATTGAATAATGCGTGTCCGGCCCAATGTTATTTTCGAGCACAGCATCATTACCCTTATGATTTTGCCTACGTATATCGTCTGACTTAGAAAGACGGTCCGATGCGGATCAAAGACGGGTGCACTCCTAGCCTCTTCTTACGGATTTGCTTCTTCCCTAAATCGTCGATTGCCATCTGTCGTGCGAGAGGCATTTATTTAATTAAAGCAAAACTCTTGCCTTCATATACGTACGCCGTTCTCTCGTATCCGTACAGCAGCTAGAGTTGCAAGGTATCATTTTTATTTTGGCGGGCGGAAAATTTGAATTTTTTGTGTGGGAATAACAAATATTTAACTCAGTTAAAGAAAATTAAGTTTGTTTTGTTAAAAAAAGGACTAACCAAATAGCTTACATTTCAAAATATTAATAAAAACTGCATTTAAAGTTTTAATCTAATTTGCACTTTCGGGGTGTCTACCCTATGCAGTCAAGTTCGAAAGGGTTTGTGAACTAGCTTAAAAAATGAAATCGCTCGAAGTTCTGTGGCATGGCGAAAATATTTCAGCGATTTGGCAAATCGCTAGAAGCCAAATCGCTAGTGAATTCTGTGGCACCCCTGTATATATTCTTGATCAGGGTGACGAGCTGAGTCGATTGAGCTTTGTCCGTCCGTCTGTCCGTCTGTCTGTTTCTACGCAAACTAGTCTCTCAGTTTGAAAGCTATCGAGCTGAAACTTTGCACAGAGTCTTCTTTTACTGCACACTGCTAATATGTCGGAACCGACCGGATCGGATGACTATATCTTATAGCTGTCATAGGAACTATCGGTCGAAAATTGGGTTTTATTTAGAAAAATTGTTTGTTTTAATGCTGGCGTTCTTAAACTCTGATGTATTAAAACATTTGCAAGGGTTTAAAAACTTCGGCAAAGACGAAGTTAGCTTGGCCTTCTCGTTTTTCAATGCTATCGCTCCCAAACATCGAACTTATAAGTTTTCCATGATTTCACATAATTTCACAGAGATTTATCGAAATCGGACAACTATATAGCTGCCATACAAAAGATAGATCTGAAAAAAAGTCTTAGTGAGAAAAACATTTTTGTTATTTGATCCCACACAATTCTGCAAAGTTTGATTCAAATCGGATGACTATAGCATATAGCTGCCATATGAACGATCGGTCGAAAAAGTAGTTCTAGTGAGAACAACTTTTTTGTTTTCAATTGTAACGTCATTATACTTTCCAGATATGAATGTTATCTGTTTCAACAAAATTTTGGAGAATTTGATCAAAATCGGATGAATATAACGTATAGCCATCTAACAAACAGGCAGCTTATATCATGCTCCAAGGGTATATAAACTTCGAAGTTAGCTTTCCTATATGTTTTTCTTTCAAAATTGCGATGACTTTGTTACTTCTTTTGAAGTTTTTAAACTAAAATAAAGAAAAATATGGAATTTGTAATAATACAAGGGTCAATGAGGAATTTTTTTTACATAAGAGGTCCGGAAAAAATATTGATTTTGTTTGTTTTTTTAAAACGTATTTTCAGATCTGTTTGAAAGTTTTAGACAAGCTTTATAAGACCCTAATAGAACGTTTAAGCAATTAAAAACTTATAAAAAAATTTTCTGAAGGTATACAATACCACAAAGTGATTGTTTTAGTGACCTTTTTGATTGAAAATCGTAGAGCCTGAAATAGTTGTACGGTATACAGTACCCTTACCTACCACACAATTTTCAGAGATTTTCAGCCTTGATTTCAAGTAAGGATTAAGAGAACCATAAACTTATCAATCCGCCCTCCCACAATTAGCACATTAATAAGCAAACATCTTAATAACTCTGACACGTTTCTTCAATTGTTCTTGATTAATACCGATTAAATATTGCAACTAATTGTATTCATTATTATTGAATTATGCAAACATTCATATATGGAAAAGTGTTATCCAATTAAGCTTAACTTAAAGCTTACATCATGCCCGTAAATAGTAAAAAAAAAAATAAATAAATAAATAAAAGAAAATCGGGCTAGAAACGAAATCACAATTGCGCAAACACAGAAGATTAACTAACGTTACAGACACCGGGAGTACAGTTGACAAGATTGACTGACTAACTTAACTAACTAGCTAGGTGAGGGGGGGAGAGGGGGCGTCCAGGTGGTGGTGGTGGTGGTGGTTAAGCAAATACAACAAACACCTTTATAAAAAAAAAAACAGGAAAACAATCACCTAGGCACTGACTCATGCTAAAGGGGGTCCAGGAGCTAGGCTCAGCCAATCATTAAGCGGTCTCACATGCAACTCCTGACATTCCACACCCACCCACAACTCATACACACACACACACACAATTGTCAACTTTCAACTTGTTTGCCAACTGCGACGAAGCGAACTAATAAATTTCTACTTTTCCCCCCGTTCCCCCCTGTTCCCCACAATTTTCAATGATTTTTCCAGTGTAGATCTGCGTGTGAGGTGTGGTAGTGAAGATGATGATGATGATGAGGAGGAGACCGCATCCGTAGCAAACGTAACGCGAAAGTACAGCAATGTGGAAAATTGTAAATACAACGAGCAAAAACTCAAAACGCAGAAAAACAAAACGCGCAAAAAGAAGAATTTTCCAAAAAAAATACCGTCGTAAAAAGGCAGCAGCGTCATAAAGGAAAAACCCACCACTTAACAACAGTAGTAAGAATTTCAATTGCAACAACAACAAAACAAGAAAAATCCTGCAAAGAAAAAGTTCAAGTCTGAAGTAGAAAAACCACTTAACACACAACAGAGAGCCACAGAGAGAGAGAGAGAGAGTCGCAGCAAGAGAGTGTCTGCCAAGGAGCAGCGTCAGTTGTGACGATTCTTAAACTACATTTAGTGGTAGCAGCGTGAAAAGGTGGTGTGGTGGTCACGCAAGACGTACCAACAAAGCAGCTGCTGCTGCTGCTGCAATTGCACCTTTTAACCAAAAGTTAGAGAGAGAGAGAGTCGAGCCAAGCAGAGCGCACGCGAGAGACCAGCCTGACGCGCAACGACGTCACCTTCGCTTCGGCTTAATAGTTGTAATTTGCAAAGCAAGGAGCGAGGAACGCGCGCGAATACAACAAACAGGAACGCGAAACTCGCTAAAGTGGTATATTGGTAACCACAGCAACAACAAGCAGGCAGAAGGGGGACAACAGTTGACGCATTCCACACGCTGCCGCTGTTTGTGTTGTTGTTGGCTAATACCGGTCTTTAACCATGTTATTTTCGACAGCAGCCGTTGCCACAAAACGCCAATGCAAATAAAATTTATATTATGGGCCGTTCCAAGTTTCCGGGGAAACCATCCAAGTCGATTAATCGTAAGCGGATAAGTGTCCTACAATTGGGGGATGAGACGGGCAGCAGCAGCCACTGCTGCGGCGTCGGCTGAGCAGACCAGAGCAAAGCGGAGCAGCGGATTCCGCCTCGCGAAAAGGGCAACAATTGTGATAACGATGACGAGGATAATGCACCAGGCGGTGCCATTGCAATCAGTGGGAATAGCAGTGCATCCGCTGAAGCCAGCACCAGCAACAAGCGGCACCACCACCACCAACAGTACGGAGGTGGCTCCACCAATATGGGGGTAAGTGGTAACAGCAACCAACACACCAATACCAACGAACAGACGCAACAAGATGCAGTTGAAGCGGAGCAGCAGGTAGGAGGACGAGTATGATGATGACGACGACGATGACGAAGACGATGACGACGATGATGATGATGATGACGATGACAAGAGAACGGCCGTGCTGGCCACCGTCAAAGCATTGCAACGTGCACGCAAGGGGCAATAAAAAGTTTAAAAACTTGTATGCCGCCAGAGCGAGGTAATGTTGCCCTCCACATCGAAACTAAAGCAACAACAATTGCCACTTAATTGCCCCTGTCCTCGTCCGCGTCTCTGTCTCCGTCTCCGTCTCCTGCAACAGCAACAACAACAACATCAACTGCAACGCCTGCGTCGCCGCCCAGTGGGAGGCACCAAAGTGAACCCTTTGCTGCCATCGAGGCTGACGAAGACGTTGCATTGGTAAGTTGATTTCCTTTATAAGAATAAAGTTTAAGCCGCTTTTCCTCACTGATTTCTCAACGTGTCTGGCCTTTGTGTTGCGTGCTATTTGCTTACCCCCAACCTACCCCACTGCCCCTCCCCACGCTGCCACTACTGCGTTGCAAATGTAAATAAGTACAAAAATTATGCGCCCTGGTTACCCTAGCCCGGACCTAACCGTCGTCTACCAGCCTATTGCCTGTTTCTGCAGCTCGTTTACCTGCTTAATTGGCTTTTATGACGTTTTCGCGCTTGGGTTGGGTTGCCTTGTTTCGGTGTCTGTTCCCTGTACAGTGTATCAATATTGTTTTCGTACAGCAGATTGTTGATTAAAGTTTAAGGGGAAAAATTGCCCAAAATGCCAATTGCCTATCCCAAGTGATAGGAAGTCCACAACGATAGAGAAAGAATACGTGTGCTCTATAAATAGCATGCTTGCTTGTAGCCCCCACAATCGCAAAGCTTGATAGTGTGTGTTTGGGCACCACTGTATTAAACTTAAGTCCTAAAGCCTACTTACCCACGTAGTCAAGTAGACGCTTGGTAGGAAGGTGGTGTGCATGACACTTTCATGTTAACTCTGATCAGTACTCGATACCAGGTATCCTAACTCAGGTCTCTATACTTATGTAGTACCCGATACTCGGTTCTCAATTCACTGCACTCGGATTTAAGTTATTGATACTTCGTTCCCGATACTCAAAACTCGAATCTCAGTATTTGACATTCAGTACTCAATACTCGTTACTCAATACTCAGCACTCGATACCCAATACTTAAAATTCAGCACTCAGTGCTCGATACTTAGTTTCTGATACTCAGAACTCAATTCTCAGTAGATAACACTCAGTATTGGTCCCTCAGAGCTCAATACTAAATACAATCGGTAGTTCATGATCTCTCAGTACTCAACTATTTTTTTTTTTTTAAATTAACAATTTGTTCCCGATACTCAGTACTTTTTATTAAGTACTCAGTACACGTTACTCAATACTCAAAATTTTGCACTCAGTACTCGATACTCAATACGATCGGAATTCAGTGCAGGATTCTCAGTACTCGATACTCAGTTTTTGATTCTTTCAAGTCGACAATAAGTTCCCCATACTTAGGTAAAAGGTAAAACTGGCTATTCAGACTCCTCGACCGGGCACGTTTCTCAATCTCTTGTCGTGTGTGCCTTAAATTTTCACTTAGCACAAGATACTTAAAGTTTAACGCCGGATCCGAACGGCAAATTTTTGAGAAAATTGTATGACTTCACAGTTACTTCTCACGGTGAATGTGTAACTAGTTTCTAAAAGAAAGAAAAAAACTTTTATTATTAGATGTTTCAGAGGCGGGATCGAACCCACGACCTCCGCCCACGTCAGAACACTAACCACTAGGCCACAGACGGCCACATACTTAGTACTTTTTGTAGTAACTCAGTTACTTTGTAAATTAAACACTCCGTACTCGATACTTAGTTTCCAATAGTCAGAACTGGATTCTGAGTGTATGACACACAGTATTTCTCACTGAGTGTTCGATCCTCAATACGATCGTTACCTAGTGCATGATTCTCAGTACTCGATACTCAGTTTTTGATTCTTTGAAGTCGGCAATTAGTTCCTGATACTCAGTACTCTTTATTCAGTACTTTTTACTCAATACTCAGTACTTGAAATTCAGCATTCAGTACTCGGTACTTAGTTTCTGATACTCAGAACTCGATTCTCAGTATAAGAAACTCAGTATTTGTCATTCAGTATTCGATACTCAGTTTTTGATTCTTTGAACTCGACAGTTTGTTCCCGAAACTCAGTACTCATTATTCAGTACTTCTTACTCAGAACTCGAAATTCGATATTCAGTTTCTGATACTTAGAACTCGATTTTCAGTATATGAAACTCAGCATTTATCTTTCAGTGTTCGATACTCAATACGATCGGTACTTAGTGCATGATTCTCAGTACTCGATACTCAGTTTTTGGTTCTTTGAACTCGATAGATAGTTCCCGATACTCAGTACTTTTTATTAAGTACTCAATACACGTTACTCAATACTTAGTACTCGAAATTCAGCACTCAGTACTCGATACTTAGTTGCTAATATTTTGAACTTGATTCTCAGTATTTGTCACTCTGTATTCGGTACTTAATACGATCGATTTTCAGTACTCAGTAGACGATTCTCAGTTCTCGATACTCAGTTTTCGTTTCTTTCAACTCGACAATTAGTTCCCCATACCACTACTAAATATTCTGTACTAGATATTCGGTACTCGATACTCAGTACTTGGAGGTTTGGAGGTTACACGGGAAGCAGCAGAGCTTTAAGAAGGTGACAGTGTGCTTTTCAAATTGGTAACTGGGAAGACTCCGGTCTCTTGGGGTGCCGGTTCAAGCTCACTACACCATATACCATTTAGTACTGTGGTTTTAATCCTACAGAGAGCAAGCCACGTTAAAGATCTGAATATTCCCTACACTCCTACGCCTCAGTACTGATTCAGACCTGAGAAGTAAGAATTGCTTCAATTCATGACGGATTTCAATTCTGTTTTTATTACTACCCATGAATTCAGTGCTTAAGTTAATACCTCCCAATCCCTCTCTTTGTGTTAAAATCATGACTGATTTCAGTACCAGCCCTTCCTAATTAGTGCTGTTTCAGCTTTGATTCAGTACCGAGAGGTACTGAACATCAGACAACGTAATTTTTTAATTGTTAGCCTTTGACGTCTGGGAGAATCCAACGAAACCTCCGTCGCTAAGGTCTTCGCTTTAGTCGGCTTGGATCTCCTTAACTAAATATAATTAATAGCTTTTCTAAGAGAAGAAGAAAGGTTAGGTAGGTCTAAAGCGTGGCCGAATTTAGAACTCACTATCAGTCACCCCATAAATTTACACTTATTATACCCTTGGAGAGGGTATATTAAAATTGTACGGATGTTTGTAACGCACAGAAGGAAACATCTCCGACCGCATAAAGTATATATATTCTTGATCAGCATGACGAGCTGAGTTGATATAGCAATGTCCGTCTGTCCGTCCGTCCGTCTGTCCGTCTGTTTCTATGCTATCTCCTCCGTCAGTTTTAAAGCTATCTCAACCAAACTTTGCACGAAGTCTTTTGGTACAAATACGCTGCAATTTGTCGGAACCGGCCGGGATCGGATGACTATAGCATATAGCTGCCATAGGAACGATCGGTTGAAAAAGTAGTTTTAGTAAGAAAACACTTTTTGTTTTCAATGCTATCGCTCCCAACCCCCGTATTTATAAGTTTTCTAGATTTCACATAATTTCACCGAGAATTATCAAAATCGGACAACTATATAGCTGCCATACAAAAGATCAAGAGCGGGAAACAAACGAAACGTTTAACGAACCGTTCGCGAAAGCTAAGAAACTATTCAAATGTTTTGTAGCTGTTACTATAGTCAGGAAAACGAAACCACTAACTTTATAATGCCGAAGAGCGCAAACGAAACGATTGGAATATTGTTCTCCCGACAGCTGGACTGCCTTGGAACGTTTCGGAACGAAACGTATACTAAGAAATCGTTTGCGGAATGATCGGCTTTTAGTTCTACTTCAGCTGCTGCATTGAAGAAATAAAATAAAAGCAAACGAAAACAACAAAGCTGAGAGAAAAAGAAGTAAGCAACAGAAAAAAAACCAACTAAGTGTAAACAAATTGAGCAGCAAACGTTTCCGAACGATTCGCGCTCGTTGCATATCGTTCCGATTCCCTTTGTCCGCAAATCAAGATGAGCGCATTTCGCTTTACGTTTAGTTTGCTCTCACGAACGCAAACTGAACAGAACTCATTTTTTTACATTTTCTCGGGGTTTTGTTAGTATTTCGCTCTGTGCAAAAATAAAAAAAAATTACAGAAACGTTTCGTTTCGTTTTTTCCCCTCTTTAAAAATGATAAAAAAAAAAAAGTCTTTAGTGAGAAAAACTTTTTTGTTTTCAATGCTATCGCTCCCAACCCCCGTATTTATAAGTTTTCTATGCTTTCACTTAATTTCAGCAAGTTTTATGCAAATCGGGCAACTATATTAGTATAGCTGCCATACAAAAGATAGGTCTGAAAAAAGTCTTAGTAAGAAAAACTTTTTTTTTCAATGCTATCGCTCCCACGTTGTACAGATCTATATTATATACTACCACACAATTTTGTCAAGTTTGATTTAAATCGGATGACTATAGCATATAGCTGCCATAGGAACGATCGGTCCAAAATGTAGTTCTTATTATTCGTATTGCCATATAAAAAACTGGCAGCATATATCATGCTCCAAGGGTATATAAACTTCGGTACAGCCGAAGTTAGCTTCCCTCTATTTTTTTGGTTTTCTTTTTGGGTCAACTGGATATAAAGTATTGGGCTGGTGCTTCATCTAGTAATGCGAATCAAATAATGGCCTTGTTCAGCAGAACAACTTGCTCCATGAGCAAGTATAAATTCGCACTGATCCATCTGCTGTCTTGATAGAGGAGCATGTATCGAAGAAATAGTACGCTACTTTGAATTGACACTGCTCCCGCCAATAGTAATTGTATATCGATAGGCATGCACATTTTGTGCATTGATTGCAAAGATAAGACTTCTATCGGCTGTAAATCATAACAATAAATTCTAAAATACAACTAAACCTAATTCTAACTATTTAAATGCAGAATTCATGTTAACACTGATCGCAAATGTGTCTGCGCCGTCATTTCAGAATTCACTCGCCCCGCGGCGTTGTTAAAAAATGTAGCAATTCGTTCGGCAGCAACTATTTGATGCATAATTTTTGTATGCTACTTGCTAAGGGATCAATTGTTCTGCTGAACACCGCCCATTGTATTCATTTTTGACCCCAGAGCTAAGGTCGGTTTTGTATGCAGAGAAGTTGCCACTGGCAACTGAGAAGAAATTCGTTTACATATGCACAAAACAGCCAGATAGCTTCTTTCTCCTTACAGAGCTTAAATGTTCAAATAAGAGAAACTATCTATTGAATAACCATGAATCACACATTTGATACTGTGGCCGTCTGTGGCCCAGTGGTTAGTGTGCTGGACTGCTGGGCGGGAGGTCGTGGGTTCGATCCCGCCTCTGAACATCTAATAATAAAAGTTTTTTTCTTTCTTTAGAAACTAGCTTTTACACATACGGTCACCTTCACCAGCTTAGTGGCGCCAGCTGTGAAGTAACTAGCCATGAAAAAGCAATTTCTCAAACTTTGCCGTTCGGATCCGGCGTTAAACTGTAGGTCCCTTTCTCTTGTGCGAAAAATTTAAAGGACACACGCCAAGAGATTGAGAGAAGCTTGGCTTGGCCCCGTTGAGGAGCTGTATAGCCAGTTTTACCTTACCTTTTACACATTTGATACTCTGAATTTTAAGGAATTTGGGAAGCTACATCCCTTACAGAATACTGCCTAGTAAAAAGACTCGCCACGAGGCAACGTCTTCTTCAGAAGCTGCAATTTAGTGAATGAGAAAAAAAGAGTACGGCATCACCTTTTTCATTTTCCAAAGCTCTATGATCTTATCATTAAAAAGGGAATAAGTGAGACTTTCCCATTCTATTTTTTCCTTAGCTAAGTCAGACTTTATTAAGCTCAGATTAAAAATTTAAATCCGAGTTCTAAGTCAAAAGGTAACTTTAAGGTGTTAAAGGTGCACGTCATACTTTAGTTTTATGGGACTCGTGGTAGGGAAACTTAGGTTATAGGCTGGGAATATATTTTGTGAATTAGCCCAGAGGAGGTTCATACTTACTAAACCATTGTTAATCTAATTCTACTTTGTTTTCGACAAAGTTTTCGCAGAGAAATTCCTTACAAGTCATGATGAGGGCTATCTCATCTCCCCAGACCTATTAACCCAAAGGGAATTAAGGAAAAGTTGTTTCGGCCTTTATATCGATGAAGCTCGAACCATCAGCTTTTCTTAGATAGAAGCTTTATGGTGATTCCTCTATAAGTGAGCTGGACACTGAAGTGTCTTGCGATATCATTTAATGGTCACCATTTGGATCTGTAAGAGTGGAAGTCAAGTGTATCCTCTATAAGAAGTGTGTCATATCTTCTTGATACACACTTTAATGATCAGAAAGGAATGATAAGTTCAAATCGAGATCATTCCGCCTCTGTGTACATAGAAAAAACAAAGATTCATTAAGATCCCTTTGGGAGAGCTAGTTTAATCATATCCTTTGGAAGATTTTCAGATACATTGGATTATAATCTAAGATCAATCTAACATTAAGGGTCGATTTTACAACGTCTACCTAGAGCTATTTGTCACATAGACTAACAAATTACAGAGTTAAGGCGCGCGCACACATGCGGCTGACAGATGAACTAACGGCTGACCATGATATTTTAGTGCGTCAGCAAGTCGAAATAAACAAACATGCTTGATTGTTTCTGCTTACTGAATTCTAAAGATCAATTCAGTGTTGGTTCTGCACACTAGCATGCATTATTTGTCCAGATCAGCCTTAAGTTCTGCCGTCAGTTCATCTTTGAGCTACATATGAGCGCACGCCCTAAGGGCCGATTTCTCTTCTTCCAGATATCCGCTATGTGTCAGATAAACGCACAGTTTACTGACATATAGCTCTATGTAGAAAATTAGAACACGGCCCTAAATAAAGAGCTTATTTGACACATAGCAGCTATATGTAATATTTCACATGGGCCCTAAATGGATATTTTTACTATCCAGTCCAAACGGTTGCCAAAATGATTATTCATCAACAAAAATCCTTTGTTTTCGGTGAAGATATTGATGTAATTTATCTACTATGTATATACCTTGACGTCTAATACAGCATAATTTGTTGTTTTTTTGGTTTTATTGATTAAATTCCGTAATAAAGTTCTCCCACGAAAGGGTGATTCTTTATGCCTTTTTTGTGAAAATGTTTCATTACTGAATGACATATTTATACCTAAGGGGGATACATAAATGAATGCCATTTCCTTTTTTAAGATTAGTTCATGTAAATGTTAAACTTCATCCGTAAGCTCCCATTTTTGGCATACTTTTTCTAGCATTTCGAACGGCTTTTCCCTACACTTGTGGCTAGCTTGTCCCTCGTACACGAGATACTTTACGTAGCCACACAAAATATAGTCTAATAAGGGTAAAATCACATGATCCTGGCGGCCAATGGACTGGTCCAAAATGTGAGATTCACTGCTCAACAGCGAGATTGGTTAAATGCCGTGTGGCCAGTGGCACCGTCTTGTTGAAACCACATGTCAAAGAAGTTCATTTCTTCTGTGTTTGGTGGTAATTATAGCAAGGAGCTTAACGATGAGATGTTTATTTCAGGTTACAGTGGTTTACTTCTGAGTTCGAGCCCACGAACTTTTTTGGTTCGAGTTCAGAAGGTCGCTGAACTTAGGTTCGGGTTCGAAGCGGTATAAAACAAAAAAGAACGGTTCAATGAGGGGCCCCAAAACACACCAAACCGTGCATTTTTCAGGGTGCAGTGGCAGCTCTTTAGACCAAATTCGGCAATTCTGTTTGTTGACGTCGCTGAAGATAAAGCAATTAAACTTTATTCAACTTTCTAAGCCCCATTCAGAAAACAAACAAAGTTGTGGCTTGAGTTCTTGAAGGAATATGCTGTTAAGCACAATCTTTCATATCCTATGGTTAAGCCCCTAAACTTTCTTCATATCTTTTGGCCTCTTAGAATTTGCAAGTCTTTAACTCGCTGTGCGAAAACTTTTAACTAACACTGTGTACTGTACTCACATGCATGGCTTGGCAACTTGTTTTTTTTTCCTTCCCCCAAAACTTGCACTTGCTCCTTGCTTTTTACCCGGTTTGTGTGTGTGTGTGTGCGTATGTTTTGCTTTTGCATGCTTCTCCTTCTACTTATGCTGCCTGCTTTAGTTTCTTTTTTTACGAGCCTGTAGTTAGTTGCATGAATTATTGATTTGCTGTGGCCAGACCTGTTAACTTACCCTTTTCTTTTAACACTCTTGCAGCAGAAGAAGTTGGTTGAAATGCCCAGTGAAGTAGAGACCGAGGTGGCTGCAGCAGCACCAGCAGCAGCAGTAGCCGCGGTAGCAGCAGTCTCTGCTAATCCACATCCTCCCGCCAAACAAAAGAAAACGGTGACTTTCCGGAACGTGCTCGAAACCAGCGATGACAAATCGGTGGTGAAACGTTTCTACAATCCCGACAATCGCATGCCAATTGTCTCCATCATGAAGAAGGACTCACTGAATCGACCGCTTACCTACTCCAGGAATAGCGAGTGCATAGTGCGTCCCTCCATTTTGTCCAAGATACTCAATAAGAACTCCAACATTGATAAGCTCAACTCGCTCAAATTTCGTTCCACAAATGTGTTTGGTACGGGTCTATCCCGTGCCTTTGGTGCTCCCTTGGAACAGGAAGATGTTGATATGGGCGGCGTGACTTTTCGTAAAAATGAGTCAGAGGAGGAGGAGGATGAGGACGACGATGATGAAGACGATGAGGAGGATGATGATGAGGAAGAAGAGGAAGAAGAGGAGCCGGCTGTACCAGCTGTAGTGGATAATGAAGAGGTCAACGAGTCTAGGGAGGAGAAGGAACCTGAGGAAAAGCAACTGGTCATGGACAAACACTTTGTCTTACCCAAACGCTCACGTTCCTTGCGCATCATCAAACCCAATAAGCGTTTAATGGATGAGGGAGCCATCAGCACCAAGAAGATCACCAACAAAAACTACTTTGGTCTAACTGAGGAGAAGAGCTCGCTGAGCTAGGCAAAGAAACGTTTGCCAGCTTTGGCAGCCTGAAGCTCAACACCAGCAGCTTTGTGCTGCGTCAACCGCGTTTGCAGTTCCAGCAAATGGACAAGTCGGGTTCATTCAAGTCACCCACAAGTGTCCTAGCGCCCGCCCTAGCCTTTGGTACGGCCACACTGAATCAAACGAATTCCGCAGCAGGTAAGTTGAAGTTTGTGAGGATCAGTGGAGGTTATACAATAGAATCTCTACTTTCAGCTCCACCAGCTTGCTCCGTATGTGGCTCCACAGTCACCAACAAGGAATTGGCCCAGGCGCGCAAGTATAATGCCATTGCCTGCGATGTGTGTCGTAAGTTCATCTCCAAGATGACCAAGAAAACAATATCCAACTCTGCTCTAACCAATCAGCAGCAGCAACAGCAGCAGTTGCAGTGCCGCCAAACAGAGGGTAAGTGCTCACTTAAGTAGTATAGATATGGGTTATCAGGAACTTTAGTTTTTTTTTATTAATAAATAAATTAAATTTAATACACAAAAGCAAATATATATCCCGTAGGAACTGTTGCTGCTCAGGCATTTATTTGGAAATTTCTTTTTTAAGAGAGTTTAATTTGATAAAGGTAAAAGAACAATGACAACTGCTGAGATCAAAGCGTTTTTTCAACATCTTTCCGTTTCATTGTTTGAAAAAATTAAAGAAAACATTCAATTTCTTATAAACAAATCGTTAAATTAACTGGACTATGCTGGGAAAATCTAAGAATATTGGAACGTGAGTTATTTTCATTAAGACTGTTGTTCAAGCCGTCATAATATTTTTTTTAAACTAAAAACGGCGTTTCAACAACTAACGACTTCAGTTTTTGACTGAAATATGAGCAACATGTTTGATAAATGATTAAGGACCAGAGATTAAAACCGTAACTGAAACCGTAACCCTTAACCGCTAAAAACACTTGAAAATTTGTAACCGAAACCGAAAAAAAATTTTTCCTTATAACCGTAACCCTATAACTTTTATTACCATAACCTGTTATCAGAACCGATAATAATTAAAATTTCGATAAACGTGAATCAGTGCCGGGATAATGTAGAGGACAGAGAAGTGTGCTCTCTCTCTCTCCAGACTACAGCCTACAACTTTCATGCAATACACAACCATAAGTTCGGCTCGCGTTTACATAAAAATATGAGTGACTTCGGCGCCTGGTAGCTATGGCAGGCTGGCTCTGGTCTAGACCTGTGCAAGCCAAATGGAGAGTACAAAAAAATATGCCCTTCTCTCTCTGACACTCAATTATGTATGACCGGCTCTATAGTAAATTTTATGTACATGCATACATTGCGTCACACTATTGCTGACGGCCACAAAGAAAAGAGAGCGAACGAGAAAGAGTGAGTGCAGCTAACCAAAATCTTAACCCTTCTCATCTTTCCATATACATATGTTTGTGATATTACACTGGATGCTGGCTAGTTTAGCATCAGCTAATTCTGATTTTTCCTGTAAACTTATGTTCTATCTGGATTCAATGTTAATTTGAAATCAAAAACAACTCAAAATTGACCAAACTATAGTCTCACGAGTTAAAGTTTAGAGAACCAAGTCTGTTCGATAATGATGCTTACCTATGTGCAATATTTCTTGATCCGAGATAAAATCTGTCTTTATCTGCCGAGCAGAATATAAACTGTATTAAATTGTTGGACAACCATAATTTGATTGATTTATCAGGGGAAAACAGTTCACATCCAAGTTAGTCGGAAATTTCCAGCAGTTCCAATTAAAAACAATCTGACATCTTCATTAAAATGTTTTTATGACAGAGGATACATATTGGAACGGTCGGAAAAAATGAAACAATATTTCCAGATCTTTTTAAATTATCAAAAGTTTTGCTAGCAGAACCACCCACATAAATAAGTGTTGAGCGTTTGTTTTCAGGAGTAGAATTTATAATGAATCCCCGCTTTTGGCTGCATGAATTGTAAAGCTTATATTTCAAACTAAGAACCGTAACCTAACCCCGAAACAGAATTAGGTTAGTAACCGTAACCAGTACCGTAACCGATATTCCACAACCGTAATATAACCGTAACCGGATAAAAACGATCGGCCAAAACAGTATCCGTAACCCAAACCGTTATTCGTTTCGGTTTTAATCTCTGTTTCAGACGAAATGTATTACCATCGTTTGGGATTGATGGTACAACGGGAGATGTTTACTTTTAAATACGTCAGATACAGCGAAAGATTTGTTAGTCCTAGAGAGCGACCAACTGGTCTTAATTTTTGATGGCACTTACGTAAGAGCAGCAACAATGAATATTAACGAAAATCATATTTGGGACAGAAAACGCATTTATGCAAGCCGTTTACCATTTGTACCACAAATGGCTTCGTTCTTCAGATATGCGGTACAAAACGATGCTTCAATTATGAAATAAATTCTGGTCAACACTAATTTAATGAGGTTTTTGCGACCTAATGACATATTCCTTGTGGATAGTTGTGGTTTTCGCGATGTCGTTGATGAAATAGAAGGAAAAGGCTTTACAGTTCTGATGCCAGCATTTAAAGAGAAAAAAGCTTAACTGGACACCGAAGAAGAAAAAATAAGGTGGGTTGTCGAAGCCGTTCATAGATCAATTGCTCAAAAATATAAACTTTAACATCACAATCTGGACAACAAATATCTAAGCAAAGTTGGTGAATCGCTTGGTATCTCAACAACAAGTTTGGAAAGAGGTTGAACTCAGATAAAGAATTAGGAAGCAGAATACTTTCTCATTTTAAAAATCTTATGATGGCTCCAAGTACTTTGTCTGAAGAAGTTGAGAAAGAGCGTTACAACCGAAGAAGAAGTCTATTAAGTCCATTGAACACATCATCAATACATCATAAAGGTATTATATTCTGGTTCTTACCAACTGTCGCAAGCAGTCTCATACCTAGCAGAAATTCTGAATGAGGACAGGACGATTGGTGCTTCATTCGTTAAAATGAGTCCCTCAATAATAAAATTCGAGGTGTCTGTGTCTATGTTGATTTTATTTCTGTAGTTATCCCAACGGAAAGAGGACTGTTGGTTGTTGTTCTCATGCTGCAAGTGTGATTTATTATTTGGCTCATGCAAGATACTTATCACGCATTATCCGTCGAGCAGCAATTACTTCAAGAATTTTCTAGTCGGATGAAGCGAATGTTGTCATAAACGAAAATAGTGAAGATGACGAGTAAATAAAATAAGTGAAGTTGATAGTTATCGAATTCGAGCCCGCAATACTCAAGTTCTAAAATAAGTGAATACATATTTTTGAATTTTTCTTTATGAAGCGTATCTTTGATTTTTTTAAACTTTCAGGTAATTGGCTTTAAGGTTGTAGGGAAATTCCACGAAAAGTTTTAAGGTGGCGGTCCAAAGCGAACTGCCAAAACCATCAAATGCAAATTTAGTTTTATTTATACCAAGAATGAGAATGATCTGTTAACTTAAAACAATTATTAATCGTAATAAAAAGATATTTAGAGTAATAGATTTAGAGGTTAGATACTTCAAGGTGTTCATAAACTTCACTTAAAACAACATTAAAAATTCAAAAACAATAAATGAAAGGGAATTAGAATTCATGAAGGGCATAGTTGGCCCTGCAGAGTGTCAAACGTAGTGGCCGGAATGTACGGATGAACCTTGAGGGTACTGTAAAGTCTATAGAAAAGAGGAGCGATTGAAAATCGACCAATCCGAGAAGAAGTTTGTGGACGAATAGGACACCATTGCATATTCTGCGGTGATGCATAGATTGAAGATCGATTAATTTTAACCTCGATCGGTACGGCGGTAAATGCCTATTGGGGTCCCAATGCAGATTGCGAAGAGCGAAAATTAGAAATTGTTTCTGGACAGATTCGATTAGCGATTGCAGCTCTTTGTTCTGTGGGCCCCATACACTAGAGCAGTATTCCAAAATAGGGCGTACTAAGGATATGTACATTGATTTAGTTGTGTAAGGGTCATCAAACTCTTTGGACCAACGCTTAATAAATGCCAGAACACCTTTAGCTTTATTTACGTATGGCTGTTAGAAACACAATTTCTGGTCAAATAGTATACCAAGATCGTTTACAAGTGAAATACGGTCCAGGATATGATTTCCTATAGAATACGAGACAACGTGGGGTAGGGGGGAAAAAGTCATAATTTGGCTTTTAGAATGGTTTAAGAAAAGAGATTATTTAAACACCATTCTCCAGTTCATTAAGGTCTAGTTGAAGGTCAAGCAGTTTTGGGAGAGCAGAAAGCTTTGCAATGTCTCGATAATTCTCGACATTCAAACGAAACCCTTTTTTTATGAAGTGAAGTAATAATAAGATTCATTCCAAATCTGTGGGAGACAAGACTGTTTCAAAGATATGTTGAGCACAAAGCTCCAGCACAGTACTTCCTAATACAACTTAGGACGTTGTCAGGATCAGCAGAGAAAGAGATGTCAATCGTGAACAAACTTTGCAAAACATCACATTCATTAAAATAGGTAGAGGTAGAGAGTAAGGATACGGAGAAGAAGAACAGTTGTAGGATTGTGCTGTGTAAGTCGTTTGAAAGAAGGAGGCAAACAGATTAGCAATATTAAGATCGGAATATTCAGTCTTATTCTGATAGTGAAGGAGGAGGAAATGCATTCGACTTGCGTTTAAAGTTAACAGAATGTGTATAAATTGTTTTGGATCATTACGAAAAGACTTTGGGGATCTTTCGAGGGACATGGTATCAAAATGACCCAACATTGGGGAAATAGTAATCTACTATAACCTACTATAAAGGAAATTTCAAAATCCCAGTTATAGGCCGCACCCGCTTCCCATATGGGGTAGGAGCCTTTTAATTGGTCGTAAACATTTATTAAACTACGTTTACAATTAGGTGCTACTTTTGCGCATCAAGCAGCCCTATTTCTCACCCTTACCTGGGTCGTATTTGGGGAGTTTCTCTCAATTATATTTTTTATTAATTTAAATTTATTT
>JAEIFU010003671.1:0-25586 GCA_018904235.1 Lordiphosa stackelbergi | reverse complement strand
GAGAGAGCTATGCGTGGGGGCATAATTGACAATTGATCGAAACTTACCTCAGCTCCAATTAGACGCACCAGGGACATCTTGGATAAGAATTACTAAGGAGGTTGAGCAGGCAAGAAAAAAACGACAGGATACAAATACCGGGGGGGATCGCGTGCTGTCCAAACCGGTGGTTCCACTAGAACTGAATTGCGAATGCTGCCCCCTCTGAGGCTGTGCCAAGTTTAGTTAAGTTGTTGGGGCCCGACACGCGCGCGTATGTATGTGTGTATGTTTTGTTGGTGGTGTGATGGTTGATATACGAGCTGAGGCAGAGAAGGAGGAGGACGCGGTAGAACGACTTACGTAGACGCTGTCAAAATGTGCTCAACGATAGCAAGTAGATTCGCACACGCACACACACACACAGAGATAAAAGGCCCCAAGAACCAGCTGCTGTTTGTGCTGTTGTTGTTGTTGCTGTTTCCATTCGTTGGGGGGCTCGTGTATGTGATTCAACTAGTGTGTGTGTGTGTTTGTATAAGTTTGTTTATGCGATATTTGCTTTTTTCCATTATCCCCTTTACAAATGGCCTTATTAATTTTCTCATCAAGTTCAAAATTCTATTTTACACCCTACTTCGTTTTTGCTCAGTGTACATCCATTTTGTTAACATTTCACTGTTACATTTTCTCTCAAGCATATTTGTGCTCTTGAAAGTATTTGATCTCTTTTTCTCTCGATCTTTGCAAGTGCAAACCATGATACAACTAATACGGTATGGCAGTAAGCCAACATTGTGGACTACGCGCTTTTGTAGAGAGCGTGAAGAAGAAGACCGAGCGTAAGAGTAAAAGACTCACATGCACACAATTTCGTATGTGTGTAGAAATAAAGCAAAAACAATAAAGCGATCTGTGAAAAAACAGAAACGCACCCCTTAAAAATCCCGTCGGAAAAACAAATGTATACTAGGTTTTTATTTTCACGGGTGCACCGGCATTTTCTGAAAGCTTATAGAGTAAAGTATTTTTGAGATTTTTTCAGATTTTTCGAAAGACGTTTAGAGGTCGCACAAATCGAGTTTCCCCAAAAAATGTGGTTTTTTCCGTAGATTTCTATTTTTACTTATAACATGGTAAATAACCACGATTTTCTTAGTTTTAAAATCAACATTTTAAAAAAATTTCCAAAAATTTTACTTTTATGATCATAAATCATGAATTTTGGCTTTGCATTTGCTTGTTTAGGTACCATATACATATAATATTAAATTTTTTCGTAAATTTTTAAAAATTTTGTAAAAAACGCATCATAACTTTAAAATTTCTATGAAAATTAAAAAAACTAATGATGCAAAAAAATGAAGCGTTTAATCACTATGACAATTTTCAAAAACAATATATATGATGGTATTAACGTAATATTAGAATTTAACATTAATTATGCGACTAAAACTAAAAGTATAAATTATACAGTAAATTTCGAGGAAAAAAAACGAAAATTATTGCTGTAGGTAGGTTTGAATCGATTTTTTAAAGACATAATAACATTTAAAATTATATTATTGGTGGCACCGGCGGCAAAAAATTTAAAAAAAAAAATAAAAAAAAATTAGTAGAGGGGGGCGGAGGGCGGCCCGCACGGGCGAAAATAAATTTTTAGGGGCGGCAATTTCTTGGTGGCGCCGAGTTTCAGGGGGGTGCGAGTTTTTTGGGGCGGCAAAATAATTACAAAATATATATTTGATTATTCTCTTAAATTAATACATGGAGGTATTCCTGAAGGTTATTTAGAATCTGCTGTTATTTCAACATGGGGAACGTTGCAAGATTCTGCATTCAAGATCTAGTAAAAAAATAAATTTTTCTTGAGTGCATTTTTTGAAAGCTTTCGAATCTGTTTAAAGGGGATTAAAGATCAGTGGTCTACAATGGACGGATTCCAAAATGCTGCAGTTTTTAGACCTTGTGTTTGACTGAGTCACAGATGTTGGGATTCCATATATTCCACTATTTCATCCTGCTTCTTCCTATCAAGCCCCTCCAATATATTGATTATGTTATCAAGGGCATATACAGGGGGGGCTGATATGTAGCATGCTTTGAAAATTTCTTATGAAACAAATGTTGTGTCAACTCAACAATATTTAAAAAAATAACCACATTTTCCATATTAAAAACCAAAAATTTCTTCCTTTAGCAAAATCAGAAAGATGTTTTCACATATATCTTTTAATCAATACAGAAAGAGTTATTTAATCCTTTTGTTACGTTGAAAAAACACTAGTTTATAGTGTCGATTATAAAAGAACAATTAACAAACACCAAATAATATTTCCACGTTAATTCGTCATAGTTCGGGATATTTTCCGAAATTTTGGGTGTTCTCTTTCTAAACTTAAGCATCTTCGCCACTGAAATCGAACGGATGGACTTCCAAGTTTAGGTTATGTTATGTTTCCAACAAACGTAGTCCAACTCGTCCAATAATATCAGCCACCAGTTAGAACCTCTGCAGGCAGACTAAATGAAAGCCTATCGAAACGCATTTGATATCAAACTAAAAAAAACTATGTTCGACCTTGAAATAATTTTTGTTTCGGTCCATCGAAGTCAATTTTTATTTAAATTTTGGTTAAGGAGGTATGTAAAAATTATTCCGCGGCATTTGCGAAAAAATTTTCGCCTGCGGCGCATTCCCTTCTTCTTATATATCCAACAGTTAAAGAATTTTTCCCAATAATACTTAACAATGTCTATGATAGACACATCAGCAAAAAAATAATACCCCACGAACAATTTAGGTCTTTGTCATCCCTAATCAAAATCCCGCGAACGTCCTTTATGTTACAGAGAAGTTTTTATACAAAGAGTAAGATTAACTTAATTTTAGAAAGAAGTTTTAAATGTAGAGCGAGGGAATTCAAAAAGGGGAGGGGCGGCAAAGTCGACTTCCGCCCCGGGCGGCATTACCACACGCTACGCCACTGATTTTATGGTCAGTTTAATCGACCCACTGAAGCGGATATTCGGGCTATTGTGACTAAATTTCGCACCAAATTTACATTGTTGGACATTAAACCACCAACAAGCTTACGTAGAGTGCCGGATTGAAGAAAATATCGCAGCTGTATCGGCCAGTGCTAATGATGACCATCAATTATCGATTCGTCGCCGTTCGCAGCAATTGGGCCTCTGTTACTCAACAACGTGGAAAATTTTGCGGAAGGATTTAGGTGTGAAGCCTTTCAAAATACAGCTGGTGCAAGAATTGAAGCCAAACGACCTACCGCAACATAGAATTTTTGGTGAATGGGCTCTTGGAAAATTGACCGAAGATCCACTTTTTTACCGAAAAATTGTGTTCAGCGACGAAGCTCATTTTTGGCTCAATGGGTACGTAAATAAGCAGAATTGTCGATTTTGGAGTGAATATCAGCCAGAAGCATTGCAGGAGCTACCAATGCATCCAGAAAAAGTCACAGTTTGGTGCAGTTTATGGGCTGGTGGCATCATTGGACCGTACTTCTTCAAAGATGATGCGTCGTAACGAAACTGTGAATGGTGAGCGCTACCGTGAGATGATATCCAACTTTTTTTGCCCAAAATGCAAGAGCTTGACTTGCATGACATGTGGTTTCAACAAGACGGTGCCACACGCAACAATGGACTTATTGAGAGGCGAGTTCGTTGAACATTTTATTTCACGTTTGGGACCGGTCAATTGGCCGCCTAGATAGTGCGCTTTAACACCTTTGGACTATTTTTTGTGGGGCTATGTTAAAGCTCATGTCTATACAGACAAGCCCGCTTCAATTGACGCATTGGAAGACAACATTGAAGCATTTATTCGTGAGATACCGGCCGAAATGTTGGAAAGAGTATGCCAAAATTGGACTAAGCGGATGGACCATTTGAGGCGCAGTCACGGTCAACATTTGCATGAAATAATCTTCAAACCTTACATTATATGGACTGTACTATCGATTCAAATAAAGATTTCATGCATTTTTCTGAATTATGTGTTTTCTGATTTTATGTGTATCTGAAATTTGATTAGCACATTTTGAATTCAAGCGGCTGACAAATCAGTGCGACCTTACAATTTGCCGTTTTGGGTACTCTTTAGTGTATTTTAAGACATTGTGGTCGGTACTATAGCTTACAATCCATAAAACATAATTACAATACAATAAGTGTCAATTTCGTGACATAAATTTGTATTTGTTCTGGAAATAGGCCTTCATGGTGCAAACTAACCATGATACAATTATACAGGTATGGCGGCCGATCAGTTTTCAATTCGCCAGTGTGCTTGATGCGAAAAATGAAATCGAAATGATCGACGATTATTTCCAATAATCATTTAATTCTAAATATTTGCCCAGTGAATTTCGGTGGTGCTGGCACGGGGTGGAATTCGGTGGCAATTTATTTGCACAAACCACTTGGTAATTAGAGCTACCCTGCAGTTCTGAAGGGTCGATTATTTTGTAGGTTTTGAATCAGAATCAAAATGAAATCAAAATCGGAAACAAAAACTGGAATCAAAATAGAATTAAACTCGGAATCAAAATAGGAATTAAACTGGAATCAAAATGGAATCAAAATGGAATTAAACTCGGAATCATAATGGAATCAAAATCGGAATAAAATGGAATCAAAATAAAATCGAAAATCAAAATGGAATCAAACTGGAATCAAAACTGGAATCAAATGGAATCAAAATCGAAATCAAAATGGAATCAAAATGGAATTAAAGTGGAATCAAACTGGAATCAAACTGGAATCAAATTGGAATCAAAATGGAATCAAACTGGAATCAAAATGGAATCAAAAATGGAATCAAATGGAATCAAAACTGAATTAAACTGGAATCACAATGGAATCAAACTGGAATCAAAATAGAAATGAAGCTGGAATCAAAATGGAATCAAATTGGAATCAAAATTGGAATCAAAATGGAAATCAAATTGGAATCAAAATTGGAATCAAAAATGGAATCAAATGGAATCAAAATGGAATCAAACTCGGGATCAAAATTCAATGGAATCAGAATCGATGTGAAAGTGACCGTAATTGCATATGACCACGAATCAAAAACTGGTGTTTTTGTTGTGGTTGAAATGGGACTAATAATTGGCTTAAGCGAAAAAAGTTGGAATCAGCACCTAATTTAGATCTGTACACACTGAAAATTATCGGAAACACAGCATGAAATCAATAAACTGAGCGTGGAATCATACTGGAATACTATCAAGCATGGATTTAAGCTGGAAGGCTGCAAAAATTGGGATTGGATAATTTCGAAATCAAAATGGAATCAAAGGGTAAAAGATTCAAAAAACAATCATAACATAAGCCTTATTAATTGATTATCTTTAGGTTTTTACAATGCAAGGCAGTTTGCAATCGAGTCCAAACAGACTACAAACAATAGTTCACAGGTGCAAAACAAAAATGTGAGTAGTGATATTTTGTCGTATCAAATCGGACTTCTTTAAAAATCAAAATAAATGGAATTAGACTTGTTCATGATAGGCCAGGTGTGAACTGCGGTACGCCATCAAAGTGTTGTCTGTGAGACTCAAAATAATCAGATGCCCAATCTGTTTACATTGACGACACGATTTTTGTGACAAGCCATTTGCTCGTATTTTTGCGCTGTGACACTGTGACATTGAGAGTGACGCGCCTGTGCCCCAATGTAAGCCCGGCCTTAGCTGACTTAAATTCTTATAAATTGCCCGTTGACAAAAAATTTTTGTTGGTCTTAAAGCCCAACATTATAAAGATAGAAAAATCCACAACTTTAAAAGTAAATGAAACGGTACACAAATTTTACTTGGAGCTGGTTCTGGTATAAATCTCATCATTATGATCACAACAGCCAACGTAATTTCTAGGGAATTTGAAATTGTTTATAATATTGTCACTTATTAAAAAGTTTTGAATTTAATTTGTCCGAGTAAATGTAGTTCGTATGAAAATAAATTGGAACTAGATCAGATCAGCATTTTTTCCCTTGGCCTTTACGGTCACACTTGACAATTGTTGCTTAAATTTATATATTTTAAAAAGAGATTTTGTTGTAGAATGGATTGCAGAACACAGAGTCCCAATGATGCAGCCAAGCTATGCCGGGCTTGTGAGTCCAGTTCGGGCGCTGATGTGGACACCAACTGGCGGAATATATTCACCGACTCCGACTTGTTGATGTTGTTAGAGGAGGTAACTGGTCGGATTGTTGAACCTAATGAGAATCAACCTGAATGGATTTGTCCTTCGTGCTTGGCTGCAATCAAAATTGCTTTGAACTTTAAGCGACGATTTGAGAAGAGTCTGCATAGCTTCAACGAGCAGATGGAGCAGAATGAACCCACATCCAGCCTGGACGGGCTGCAGTTCAAAAGCGAAGAGAACGAATCGGACGACGATAGCTTGAGCGAGGAAGAGGCCTTCACAAAGACAAGAAAAGGATCCTACAAATGTTCCCACTGCTCCAAAATTTTAACCTACAAAAGCAGTCTAGCAAATCACCAACGCACGCATACGGGCGAAAGGCCTTTCCAGTGTCCAGAGTGCTCAATGTCTTTTGCCCAAAAAGGGGTTCTAAAGAGGCATCTTCTTACGCACACTGGCGAGAAACCCTTTGAATGTTCCCACTGCTCGAAAACCTTTACAAGCAAGGGTAATCTGGAGAGCCACAATCGCATACATACGGGTGAGAAACCCTTTCAATGCTCCCACTGCTCGAAGACCTTTGCTAGTAAGTGCAATCTGGAAGATCATCAGCGCACACATACTGGCGAAAGGCCTTTCCAATGCTCAGGGTGCTCAATGTCTTTTGCCCAAGGTAGCAATCTAAAGAGTCATCTTCTAACGCATACCCACTGCTCGAACACCTTTAGCAGTCTGGAGAAAGCCTTCCAATGCTCCCATTGTTCCAAGACATTTGCCAGTAAAAGCCATCTGGAACTACATCTACGCACACATACTGGCGAACGTCCTCACAAGTGTCCAGAGTGCTCAATGTCATTTGCCCAAAGCGGGGTGCTAAAGAGGCATCTTCTCACGCACACTGGCGAAAAAGCCTTCAAATGTTCCCATTGCTCCAAGACCTTTGCCAGTAAGAGCCATCTGAAACTACATCTTCGTACACATACGGGCGAACGTCCTTACAAGTGTGCACAGTGCTCAAAGTCTTTTGCCCAAAGCGGGGGTCTAAAGACTCATCTTCTCAGGCATACTGGCGAAAAACCCTTTAAATGTTCCCACTGCTCTAAGACATTTACCCGAAAAATAAACTTAACGACACACCTTGTCAGTCATGCTGGTGAGCGACCTAATACATGATTCGAGTGAGCAAAAGAAGCGGATTAGGCAGTCTGTGTAAGAACTCTTCCGTTATTGTGAATGGAGAGCGCTATTGTGCGATGATTACAAACTTGGCTGACATGTGGTTTCAACAAGACGGTGCCACATGCCACACAGCATGCGAAACAATGCGAAGATCATGCGTTATAACGAATTTAGACTATTTTTTGTGGGTCTATGTTATGGCTCATGTCTATAGCAATAAACCCTCAACAGTTGACGCACTGGAAGCCAATATTGAGGAATTTATTCATAACATTCCAGCCGATATGTTGGAGAGAGTGTCCCAACATTTACATGAAATCATCTTTGAATGTAAAGAATAAATAAATAAAGATTTCATACATTTTTCTGAATTTTATGTATTTTTACGCCCTTTTTGCAGGAGCTTCTTTATCTATCCGGGTGACATGTCCTATCCAGCGCAGCTGCAGTTTTAATGCAGCTCAAACTGTCCACAGCTCACAGTTCGCGATTCATTCGAATGCGGAAATCATTGCCAACTTTTAAAGGTTCATAAATCCTTCGAAGAATTTTTCGCGCGCCTCATCCGCTGCTTCTAAGCCGTATTACAGTATATGTATAGAGCTATTTTCGCTCTTCTAGAGAGGGTTATGCTCTTGAACTCTTTACTGACGGTTTGCAAGAGTGATGTCTGTAGATTAAAGGTAAAATATCACCCTGCCTTAAACCTCTTTTGGTATCAAATGGTTCGTAGAGGTTCGTTCCTATTTTGACGGAGATTTGCGTGTTTCTCAACGTCATCATGCAAAGTCAAACGTAATTTGCTGGTATACCAAAAAAAGACAGGGCTTCAATGAATATCGGTGTGTCGAGGAATATATGGTAAGTCGTCGATGTCTTTTCCAGGATTTGTCGTAATGTGAAGAACTGGTCTGTGGTGGATTTACCAGATCTAAAGCCACTTTGATAAGGTCCAATAAGCGTGCCGGAATTTTATATGCGATGGGAAGGAGACTGATCCCACGGTAGTTGGCCAAACTGTTGGGTTTCTTTTTTTCAAGAAGTGGACTCTAACCTTCGAGCATGCTTCCTTGAGGAGACGTACCAATCCGAAAAACCACTTGAACTTTTATATAAACTAAATCTTTCTGAAGTTTTGACAAATATCGACCTAGGTTATTGAAAATGACGGAATATGATTGCTAAGGAACCTGAATTTTTTCTAGTTTTGAGTAGGTAAGCCGCCCCAAAAAAATCTTTTTGAAGTCTTAGGGCCAATTTCTCACCTTCTACATACATTGAGCTATATATGTCACATAAACTTACAAACAGCAAAAAACATTGTCAGCTTATCTGACACATAGCTGCCATCTGGAAGAAGAGAAATCGGCACTTAATCTAAGAATATATGAACTGAAAATCAGTTAGTTAGTTCCGACAAATATAGTTCAGGGTTTATAAAATGTACGTTAAGAATGCATATTAGAGAACCAAACGATTATAGGCCAATCAGCCTATCCTCGTTTGTTCTTAAAACTCTCGAGAGACTTATAGATGCACACACCTGAGGCAAACTATTAGTCCCGCTCATCTAGCACACTCCCTGGTCTCAAGAATTAAAAGATCACTTGAAGTAAGAGACTTTTCTTTAGTAGCATTTCTCGACCTAACGCCATCACCTCTGCCTTGACATATGTGGGAGCAGATGTGCCGCTAGTAAGATTGAACGACCAATTGCTAACCAGCAGAACGGTGTACTCCTAGCTTGGCGGTGCAACTGCTCGCCGATATGTTAACAGAGGCACTCCGCAAGGAGGTGTTCTCTCTCCGCTGCTGTGGGTTGTAACAGTTAAGCAACTGCGTTGGTTGATGGAAGAGGAGGGACTCGTGGTGCGGAATGTTTCCTCAAACGCTGTGTGACCTCATCGCAGAACGCACTGACAACACTTGCTCAGTGGACAAAATCTTGTGGCTTGGGCGTGAACCCGGCTAAAATGGAATTAGTTCTTTTCACCAGAAAGTACAAAATTCCTGATCTTATTCCTCCTAAAATCAACGGAGTAAGCTTTGTATTTGGTGACAATGCCAAACACTTGGGTGTCATTTTGGACAAGAAACTACTCTGGAACGACAACATAAATGAAAGCATAAAAAAGGCAACGATTGCTTGTTATACCCTTGAGAGGGTATATTAAAATTGTCCGGATATTTGTAACGCACAAAGAAGGAAGCATCTCCGACCACATAAAGTATATATATTCTTGATCAGCATGACGAGCTGAGTTGATATAGCCATGTCCGTCTGTCCGTCTGTTTCTATGCTATCTCCTCCGTCAGTTTTAAAGCTATCGTAACCAAACTTCGTTTCTGAATCTTTTCGTTTCTTTCTTTGCACAGAGCGATATACTAACAAAACCCGAAAAAATGTAACTGTAAAAAATGAGTTCTGTTCAGTTTGCGTTCGTGAGAGCAAACGAAACGATTGGAATATTGCTCTCCCCGACTGCTGCACTAAGGATCTGAAACGTTTCGGAACGAAACGTATACTAAGAAATCGTTTGCGGAATGATCGGGCTTTTAGGGCCGTTTTCTCATGTTCCTGTTTTTGCTCAAATCGAAATCCACCCAGATTTCGCAACTAGGTGGATTTTGTGCAATCGGTTGTCTCATGTAGATGGATTATGAATTCGGGCATTTGCGCCACGGTCGCACCGGGAGGGCTGAAAGGCACTAAAAGGAGTTGGCAGCGCCTTGTCAATCGGCAAAATTTGTTTTAATTATTGCGCGCCAATTTTAAAAAGTGAGCATGCATTTTACAGAGCAGGAGAAGGATATTTTTTTTGACGACTTGTTACTATGATGGGAGATTAAGCAATAGGTCTAAAGCTATGTTCACCCAGGCAAATAATTTGGACAAATTTTGATGAAAATTGCCAAATTGTGGAACTTTCCGGGCATATTTGATCAAATTATTTGCGTATGAAACTATAGCTTTTGTTTTAAATTCTGTAAAATCTTCAATCATCTCTATTTTAATCAAAATTTGGCTAAATTATCTGCCTGTCTGAACTCAGCTTAAGCAATGAACTAGGGGAATCAAAATGCGGATCTGTCTTTTTGGCTATGTCTGCAGGTGTCTTGCGTACAAAAGCCACATCCAATATTTTTCATTTTGGGTTTACTTTTAATCAATACAGACTTAACTGTTTTCAGCAGCAGTTGTTTTTTGATTTTAAATATTTTTCAGTGTGACCATATGAGTGCACACATAAAAATCATAATTTGGTTACATGTACATGGTTTTGAAATACTGAGGATGAAGTAGATGGCAACGAAATCCATCTAGATGGCTAACCTTGAACATGAGAAAATCAAATACAGCAAATCCACCTAGATTTGCAAAAACAGCAACATGAGAAAACGGCCCTTCAGCTGCTGAAGACATAAGCATTCAAATAATGAGGAGCAAATGCCGCGTTCAAAAAATGACTTGCTGCGTTCGCTATTTTCGTCTCAAGCAACGATGAAATCATTTGCAAAAACGGAAAGTGCGATGGAAAAATTTTAAGTAGCCATGCTGGCAACTTAGAACGGCACTTAAAATGTGTACACACGGATTTATACAACGGTACAGAAAAAAAGGGCTGCCAAACATTGAATAACACAAAAGGAGAAATGAAAATTTCATGTACACAAATAAACAACCGCAGAAATGGCAAATGTGGAATTATTTACGAAATGTGGAAGGCCTCTGCGTATGAAGAGCGTCCGTTTAAAATTTTAACGAAAACCGTATTCGATGCCCTAAATATGAAATTAAATTAGCATAATGTAATTGAAAAAATTGTACAGCATTCTTGCAATTTAAAACTGAAATAAGTAAACAATTGAAAGGAAGATTGTTGTCCTTAAAACTAGATGCAGCTACTCGACTGCTTGAGCGTGCTTGGTATTAATGTACAAATACATTGACAATAACTGCATAAATATAAAAATGCTCTCTATAAGAGAACTAAAAAGAGCGGCACACGAGTGATTACCTGAAAATAATGATATTAGAAGTTTTAAATGAATATCACATTAACTTAAATCAATATTAACAGTCACGACAGACAACGGTGCAAATATGGTGAAAGCTATCGGGAATTAAATAAAAATGTGGTCAAGCTGTCAAAGATTTGAATGAAGAATCGAATTTTGAAATTGAAATGGATGACGAAATACATAAATCTACTCAGCTCAATGAACTTCATCTTGATATTGATTTCACTATGGATAACGTAACAAACGTGCGATGTGGAGCTCATACGCTTCAACTTTGCGTGATGGACGTCATTAAAGCAAGAGACATTAAGGGCAAACTAGGAAATCTTAAGAACGGTCGCAAAAACCAAGAACCCAAACATATAGAACCTTTTGAAAATGGGAGCTGGAAAAAGCCCATCATAGACTGCCCTACTAGGTGGAACCTACCTATCTCATGTTAGAGAGGCTAATGGATTTAAAAGAATTCTTGATTCAGTGGGTAGAGATACTGTCTTTAATATCGCGATGACGATTGGAGTTTTGTTGCCGAGTTTCTAAAAAATTTTAAAAATAATTTATACGGCTTCAATAAGGTTGCAGTCACATGGATTTGATATACAGCGATTTATTCATTATGAACGTGTCGCTGCAGCTGGAAAGTCTTCCAAAAAGTGAAATGACGTCCACCTTAATAAATGCTGTACAAAACGCGGAAATCTAAGTGTTCGATAATGATTTATTTATTACTGCTATGTTTTTGGACCCGAGGATTAAGGCAACTTAACAGCTGACCAGTTGCAAAGAGCGCAGAGCTGTTTTTTTCATTGCATACACGGTTGTCTTCTTTGAAAGGTATAAAACAACATATTTGATTTTTTCGAATATAATCTTAAACACAAATTATTTGTCTTATAGAAAACGAATCAAGCACCGTTACGTCATCAACCGAGAGTCAAGTAACCCCGCAACGCCGCCTTCCTTGTAACTTCAGTCAACAGTTTCGTGGATCCACTTGGAAGCATATTTGCAACGTTTCGACAAACAAACAAGCATTGATGAATCTTCTGAGCGCAAAATAATTGAAAGAGATTTCCTTTCTTAGAACAACAAGTAGACTGAATCAATGAAAATGTGATGCAATTTTGGTCTAATCAAAAGAATTCCCTGACCGAGAGTAGCATTCGTGGTGTTAGCTATACCATGCACTCGCGAGCGTTGAGCGTTTATTTTCCGCTCTTAAATACATTTTTTAGTGATCAGAGAAACAGCTTTAACTCAAACAATTTGGAACACATTTTACTGTTAAGGCGAACCACGAGTTTGCTTATGAGGGCTAAGTTCTTTTTATTTAACTAATTCATCTTTCTTAAGCCTGCATAAATTTGAATTTAATTTTAATTTTAATTTGTTAAAATAACAATAAAATAAAAAATATTTCATAATGTTCTATATTTTTAAGTTTTCATTTTCTGAATTGAAGAAATAAAATAAAAGCAAACGAAAACAACAAAAGCTGAGAGAAACAAAAAAGTACGAAAGAAGAAAGAAACGAAACGATTCAGAAACGTTTCGCTCGTTAGTTTGCCCGCTCTGGAGTAGAACTAAAAGCCGATCATTCCGCAAACGATTTCTTAGTATACGTTTCGTTCCGTAACGTTCCAAGGCAGTGCAGCTGTCGGGAGAGCAATATTCCAATCGTTTCCGTTTCGCTCTTCGCGGCAATATAAAGTTAGTGGTTTCGTTTTCCTGACTACAGTAACAGTAACAAAACATATGAATAGTTTCTTCGCTTCGTTAAACTTTCGTTTGTTTGCCCGCTCTGGGTACAAATACGCTGCACATTTGTCTTTAACTGGCCTGAACGGATGACTATAGCTATAGCTGCCATAGCAACGATCGGTTGAAAAACTAGTTTAGTGAGAAAAACTTTTTTGTTTTCCATGCTATCGCTACCAAAACCTCGTAATTATAAGTTTTATATGCTTTCACATAATTTCAGCAAGTTTTACGCAAATCAGGCAACTATATGGTATAGCTGCCATACAAAAGATAGATCTGAAAAAAGTTTTAGTAGGAAAAACTTGTTTGTTTTCAATCTACCGCTCCCAAACTCGTTGCTGATCAACATGATTTGCTAACACACAATTCTGTCAAGTCTGCTTCAAATCAGATGACTGTAGCATATAGCTTCATAGGAATGATCGGTCGAAAAAATATTTTAGTGAGAAAACTTTTTTGTATTTAATGGTAGCGTCTTTGTACGTTCCAGTTATGAATATTATCTGTCTCAACACAATTTTGGAGAGTTTGAGCAAAATAGGATGAATATATCGTAAAGCTGCCATAAAAAAACTGCCAGAATATATCATGCCCAGTGGTATATAAACTTCGGTCGAGCCGAAGTTTGCTTCCTCCTTATTTTTTCTCTTGTAAAAAGGCCATTGGCCGCAAATGGGGTTTTTCCCATCCATTATACATGTAACGGTCGGCTCCACTCTCCGGCCGACCGTGGCGGGCGGGTGGTATCCGGGCTTGGGGGCTCCCCGCTTCTCCGCGCCACCCACACATATAAATTTTTGCGGTCACAGGGGGTATTAACAACAGAAAACTACAGTATTTTAGCGGCGGTTACCCCTTCCCACTCAAAGCCCCGATGTATGGGGATATTCGCGCGTACCCCCCCTCCCCCGTCGACACTTAACCTCCCTTAACCAAAATAATTTGCTTAACTCCGGCGGCCCCACAAACCTTATTGGGGTAACTGTGATAACTCTAAACATAAAAAATTGAGACTTAGCAGTTATTTCGTAACTTTTAAAATATAAATTTTTTAACTGTTATTTTTATTTTTTATATAGTAAAGTTTTTATAATATTTTGACAAAAATCTATTATAACGTTATTTGTCAACGTTTATTTTTAAAATCCAAAATAACGTTATTTTGCAACTTTTATTTTAAAAAGTTAAAAATAAACGTTGAATCGCAATATTTGCGAAGTTATGCAAGCTATTGGGACATAAAGTTGCGTGATGCACGTACCTTGGTCCTACTCCACCATGCCGATTTTGGTTCAAGTCGGATGACTATTACACATACCTGAACCAAGAACCAATTGTCGCTTATATGCATCCAATGATAGATAAAATTATTATTAATAATATATTGTGGTTCGTGCGCCACAACACTCGGCTCTGAGCTGTGCGCCACAGCTCGTGAGCTGGGGCTAGCAACCGGCTCTCGGCTGTTGAGCCATGCAGAGCCCCAGATTTTATTTATACGCCGGGAGCCCAGCCTCTGTTCTACGCTGGAAGCCCAGACTGTGTGGTTCAGAGTTATTTTTACCTATTTACCATGACTGCCGACTTTAAAATCGCGTAATAATACCAAGAGGATTCAAAATAGTAAAAAATGAAGAACGTTAACACCAATCAAATGAAAAATCAAGGCATGATCAATCTTGGAGCGCAACTGGGAGCCAACGGATTCCATGGTAATAAGACCGCTAATTACTTAAGAAACCGCTTTCAAGCCAACACAGAACTACATTGCCCTGTTTATGACAATACGAACCGCGATTAAACACCTGAAGACCAAGCTAAAGAATGGTCAAGATCTAAGAATCGTTTTAAAACCCTTTACGTTACGACAAACATTAAATCGCGCAAAATAATACCAAAGAGGATCAAAAATAGTAACAATCTTACCAAATTTTACTCCTAAATAATAATATTCCATGCATATGAGCCACTGGCGTCTAATGCCTCTCCCCCCTAAGCCGCTAATTTCAAAGAACCCTCCAATACCACAAATTATAATAACACAGCATGATTATTTCACTACTGAACCAAATACACCATGGAGGACCAAGTTAAATTATATAGTCCAGACAAGGAACTTTCAAACTACTTTCCGTTGCGCAATCTTATAATCGCGGCCAATACCGAAGAGGATCAAAAATAGTACAAGCCCTCCTATAAAACATATTAATTCTGACCAGCGTCCATAGACGAGTCGATATAGCCGTTGTTTTGCATCAGAGTTGAAATTGACATATGCGTTTTAATTCTTCGCATTGATCTCCATGGTGATTGTCGCGGGGGTACAGTTGTGTCATAAACGGGCAATGTACGCGCTTTTTCCCCGCGAAGTTGATCCTCTTTGGTATTTCTCCGCAATTTAAGACGGCTTTCTTACTTCAGTAACGGAAAGTGGCTAAATCGTTCTTATGATCTGGGGCAGTTATTATGTGTGGTCATTTGTAAAATTGAAAAGCGTTTCTTAAGTAATTAGCGTTTACCATGGAGTCCCGTTAGCTCAAATTGCGCCAAGCATTGTCCGCCTGGATTTTTTACTTGATTGGTGTTAACGTTCTTCTTTTTTTACTTTGAATCCCTTGGTATTATTACGCGATTTTAAAAGTCGGCAGTCATGTAAATAGGTAAGAATAACGGGCTTCCGGGTAGAACAGAGAGCGTGGCTCCCGCGAGAACAGAGCGGGGCTCACGAGCCGAGAGCGGCCACGGCTATGGCTCAAAAGCCGAGAGCCGGTTGATGGCCCCAGCCACGGGTGTGGCTCACAGCCGAGCCGAGTGTTGTGGCTCACGAACCACAATATATTGATACAATATATTTATCTACTGGATTGCATATGTTGACACTGCTTTAGTTCGGTATGTGTAAACAGCACCGACTTGAACCAAAACGGCATGGTGGTAGTAGGACCAAGGTACGCATACGCAACTTAGCCCAATAGTGCATAACTCGCAATATGCGACTAAGTTTATTTTTAACTTTTAAAAAAAAGTGCAAAAACGTTATTTGTGATTTTAAAAATAAACGTGACAAATAACAGTTATAATAGATTTTTTTGTCAAAATAACGTTATAAAAACTATATAAATTTAAAATAACAGTAAAAAAATATATAAAAGTTAGAATAACCGTTTATGCTCTAATTCTAGTGCTGCAAAGACTGAACGGTACATCCGTATCGTAGCTAACCCCCTCACGTGACTTTGGTTAAACTTTAATATCATAACAGTATATTCGGTCCCTTTTTAGGACTCAATATTCCATATATTCAGACTGGGTACCAACAATAACTCAGCAAATTCATGTAAATAGGAGAGACTCTAATATGACTTAAGGCGAACTTAGCTCAAATGCCATATATCGCATAAATTTCCTCTAGAAGCATTAACGTGGGGGGTGTCCACAAAAGTATAAAAGATTGTATGGTGGGATCCAACTTAACCAATTTCAATTTTCAACAATAAATTTAAAATTTCTCACTTACCCATACATATTGATGAAGGCCTTCGTCGATGGTGTTGAACGTTTTCTCCTTCAACAAGAGAATTCAAAAGAAAGTTAAATTTGTTTGTTTGGGTTTTTAGTTTTCACATCACACAGCAAATTTTTTAAAATTCGGGGGGGCCCGTGCCAATGCGTCCACTACTGCAGTCCATCTAGGTATTAATATACCTAAGTGTCACACCTCGATGAGGGAGGGGGGTCTTTACAGCATCCCTGGCTCCGGGAGGCTGCGGCTAGCAGCAGCAGCTGCTGCTAATTAGCAGCACAGTTCACTTGCTCCTTTCTAGAGTCAGGTGCTAAAGCAAGCCAGCCCGCAAGCAAAATCGCACGATCAATTATGCGGCAAGATTTGAGGTTAGGTAGCTCCAGTAGGAATTTTCCGCAAGTAGGACAAAGCCCAATTAGGATGAAAGCGCACAGCGCCCCACGAGACAGGGACCGATGACGGCTACAAGGAATAGAAGAACTAGGTGAGAACACAAGCCAGCAGAGGCGGTGGGGAAAATTTAAAGTTACCCGGTAATACGCCCAAACACTGACTTGCGAAATAAAACCAGTATTACCAGAGTTAAATGCTTAATGTTATGCGCGACCACGACAGTTGGATGCCACAATGTGTTCAGCGGATCTCGATGGTCTAAGAAAAAGGTCTGTACCGTTCAACGTTTGCAGGGGAAAGAAAAGATAGAAGAAGCCGCCATGCTAAAACTTAAGGCTGACATGCAGGGTTGCGTTGAGTTTTTGGCTATTTGGATTCATGCCCTTAAACTGGTTCCTAGCCCTGATGCGCAAGTCACTTTCATATCTGACTCGCAGGAAGCGAATAGTAAAAATTTATTGTTTGTAGCGCAATGAAGCAAAACTGAATACTCGACCATTACATACTGGGCTTTACACAGCCGTACTGCCCCATACTACACTACGGAGCTCTAGTACGGTGGCCAGCACTCGGGAAACAACCAGCCCTAAACAATCTGCATAAAGTACTGAGGAGTGCGGAAATTTGTATTAGCGACGCTCTCCGAACGACACCAACGGAAGCGCTAAATACTATTCTTCACCTTCTACCACTAGACCTCGTAGCTAAGCAAATGGCTACCACACCTTAAAACTACGAGAATCCGATAACTGGAACGGGGACAATTCGGGACACGCCACCATACTCGAAGACCAAATGTATACCCATTAATTACAGATTCACTGTAAACCACGTGGCCGTCTGTAGCCCAGTGGTAGTGTGTTGGGACTGCTGGGGGGGAGGTCGTGGGTCGATCCCCCCTCTGGAAATATCAGAAACTAGCTTTTACACATAGGGTCAACCTTCCCAGCTTAGTGGCGCCAGCAGTGAAGTTACTAGCCATGAAAAAGCAATTTCTCAAACTTTGCCGTTCGATCGGGCGTTAAACTTAGATCCCTTCTTTTGGGCCAAAAATTTAAAGACACACGCCAAGAGATTGTGAGAAGCTTGGCTAGTTTTACCTTTACCGTTAAACCACAAACGACGTTCGACAAATTTTACGACAAAGAAACGATTGGGGAAAACCTTCCGCCTACAATGCAGAGCTAACGCCATTAACATCTACACTGATGGCTCTAAGCTATTTTATAAAAGGCTGATGAAAGGCAAGCATTTTGGAACGACAAGCAGCATAGCACCGCGGCTCTAAACGGCCATATTACTTTCCGGACAAACCCTGTAACGATTACAAATTCCTTTCCTTCAAAGAAACTAAATGTCGTTTTGTATAACAAGTTTTGTTTATTATTTATGGTAATTGATATATATATATATATATTGTATGTATATATATACTATAAATATTAAATGGTTTTGGAACTAAAAAAATGGAGTGGGGGAATACAAATGTTTGGTTTTTAATCGCTAAGTTTCGATAGTTGGTTTTTTGTTTTGTTTTTTTGTTTAATACAATCAATATACATACATTAGTTATACATATGCATTCATTTATTACATTTAGTTTTGTTAATGTTGAAATGTTTTTTGTTTTCTTATTATTTTAATAAAAGGATGCGCTTCAGAGATTTGGCTAGTTTTTTGGGGGGGGGGGGGGATGAAAGGGTGGGTGTGTTTGGGTAATGGGGAGGGGGGATACAAACTTTGTTCGTGCGCTATTTACAGTTTACATTTTAACTAGGATCTTTTTCTCCACTTCTTTTCCGTTTTTAAGTGACTTTAGCTACGTAAATAAGCAATAATAATAATATAATAATGTATATGTATATAATCAATAGTTGGTTGTTGTTGTTGGTTTTTCTTTTAACGCTTCGAATTTAGAGTTTAGTTATGTTTTATGTATATCTACATGTGTGTGTAGAAAAAATCAGTCTAATTTATTAAGGCAACGTGAGAGCTTTACATTTCATCATCTTCTTCATCGTCAACTTTCTGCTTTCCTTTATTTTTTTTTTTTTTTGTTTTCTATCGTTTTGTCGTCTCTGTTCACTTATACCTAGGAATTTTGTATTTAATATCTTAAGAGCTTACAATTTAGATTGATTTAAAATGTTAGTGGTTGTTTTTTTTTGTTTTACTGAATTCGGCTTTGATCCTATACATATACATTTACATATATATAGAATTATTATTATAGTTTTGGTATGTTTTTGTGTGTGTCTGCTGTTTCTTTTGTTTTTTTTTTTTTTTGTAGTGGTTCCTTTAAATTTATAATAAATTCTTTGTTAATTAATTTGTATTGGCTAGAAAAGGAGAAAAATATATTTATATATATATATATATAGGTTGTATGTATGTAATGAGAAGCATTTGGTTTGATAGTTTTTTGTTTTTGTTTAACAACAATTTTAGTTAGACTAATTTATTATTTATAACCTACTAATAAAAAAACTCAGCTCTTTCAATTTGCGCACTTTTGCTTAAACATATATATATGTATGTTTATGAGTATATATATATATGTATATATATATATTATGTATTTTATTGTAGGCTTCTTTCTTTGTCAAATCGTTTAACTAGTTACACATAATTGTAAATTTGTATAGATATAGGTATTTATATATATAGAGAGATGTATCATGTATAAGCATAGCTACAACTTTGTATATATATTTATTTTTTATTTATAATCAAATTCACCAAAAAGAGAGAGAGAGAGAGAGAAAGAGTTTAAAGTTACGCGTGACGTGACGCTGAAAACAAATTTTGATGTAAATAGTCAGAGTTAGAACTATCGAATGAATAGCACATAACTAGCTAAATTTAGGAATTGACAGCTTAACTTCAGTGTGACCCTTCAACAGCAAAATATTAAACGGTCACACTGCGTTATTAGGAATGCAGGTAGTCGTAGGCAAAGTGAAATCGGTTGTTACTATTTATTAATCTAAAACCCAAAGAAATGAAATGAATTTCTGATGGGTATAAAAGCCAATTTTAGTTAGTCCAAGAAAAGACTCAGCGTTAAGATGGAGTTGATACCCCTTCATGCCCACGAACCCCAGGCAAAGTAGCAGCTTATCCGACCCAGGAAAGCAGGCTTTAGCGATTGTCTTGCCTGTTTGCCTATTCACATTAACACGAGCCGAACGCATGCCTAGGCGTGTGCCCAGAGGGCAAACAGCTTTTCACTTGCTGTCCAACGGTCAATGAAGTGGTTCAGAGCTGGTTTGCGTCGCTATTTTTTTTTTTGCCCTCGACCTTGTTGAAAAACGCTGATCTAGATGAGCTATGGTGGTGTTTCAAGCCACAGATGAGAGAAGTGTAGATTGCTCGTGACGCTCAGGTTCGATCCTCGCCCTGATGGCATGGCTGATGGTTTGGAGTGAAACAGGGTTCAGAAGGTTCTAGTTCGTGTCGAACACTATTCGAGTTCGTGACGAAGACGGTTCGAGTTCATGACGAAGTTCGAGTTCGTGACGAAGACGGTTCTAGTTCGTGACGAAGACGGTTCGAGTTCGTGACGAAGACGGTTCGAGTTCGTGACAAAGACGGTTCATGTTCGTGAAGAAAACGGTTCGAGTTCATGACGAACACGGTTCGATTTCTTGACGAAGACGGTTCGAGTTCGTGACGAACACCGTTCATGTTCGTGACGAACACGGTTCAAGTCGTGAAACGAAACGTTCTAGTTCGTGACGAACACGGTTCTAGTTCGTGACGAAGACGGTTCTAGTTCGTGACGAACACGGTTCTAGTTCGTGACGAATACGGTTCGAGTTCGTGACGAACACGGTTCGAGTTCGTGACGAACACGGTTCGAGTTCGTGACGAACACGGTTCGAGTTCGTGACGAAGACGGTTCGAGTTCGTGACGAAGACGGTTCGAGTTCGTGACGAAGACGGTTCGAGTTCGTGACGAACACCGTTCGAGTTCGTGACGAAGACGGTTCTAGTTCGTGACGAACACGGTTCAAGTTCGTGACGAACACGGTTCTAGTTCGTGACGAACACGGTTCTAGTTCGTGACGAACACGGTTCGAGTTCGTGACGAAGACGGTTCGAGTTCGTGACGAACACGGTTCGAGTTCGTGACGAAGACGGTTCGAGTTCGTGACGAAGACGGTTCGAGTTCGTGACGAAGACGGTTCGAGTTCGTGACGAACACCGTTCGAGTTCGTGACGAACACGGTTCGAGTTCGTGACGAAAACGGTTCGAGTTCGTGACGAACACGGTTCGAGTTCGTGACGAAGACGGTTCTAGTTCGTTTCGAACACGGTTCTAGTTCGTGACGAACACCGTTCGAAACGAACACTCTGTTCGATAGCAAACGTGCAGTCTACGGATATCGAAAAAAAATATCACACTTTCTAGTCTTTAGGGCAGAGCTTAGTTTATAAACTCTAATGCAATACTATAGCCGCATCTTGATTTTTCAGTGTACGCATAGAAAGAGTAGAGGTAGAAAAACTGAATAACGTTTAAAGAGAGTTAAATGAGAGAAAATAAGTGACAAACATCAACACTTTCAGTGCAAAAATTAAACCGTTATGTTTTATTTTCGTTTTGTGAGCGGTGCACTACTATAGCCGCACAACTTCTTATTCTGTGTTTTCGGGCGGCGATTTTATTTGAGTACATTTCGTTGAGTAACTATTTGTAATAAATTTGTAAATATGCCATGGTGGGCCAGTGCTGTCGGATGTCGAGAAAGGCCAAATTTTGGCGCTCAAAAGTGAGAATTGCTCATTTCGTGAAATTGGCTGAAAAATTGGACGATCCGACGAAATCGTGCGAAATATTTGTAAAAACCGAATTGAATATGGAAAAAAAAACAACGGAGGACGTAAGCCGAAGATAAATCAGCGTGACCAGCGCCGATTATTGAGTGCTGCAAGTAATTCATCAAGAATTTTGATGAATTTGAGGCTGAATGTGGCCTAAAAGTGTCTCGGTGGACCGTTGGACGGGCTTTTAAAAAGTCTGAAAACATAGTGCGACAAAAATTGAAGGTGGCACCAAGGTTACTGGACCGCCATAAGGAAGCCCGGGTGAAATTCGCCAGAGATAACATGGGAACTGACCGGACAAAAGTAAAAAGTTTTTATAGAGCAATGCAAATACTAATTCATCCTTCCAGATCATTTTCTTGGATGAGAAAAAGTATAATTTGGATTTTCCTGATGGGTTTTCGCACTATTGGAGGGATTTTAATAAGGAACCCCTATACTTTTCTAAGAAAAATTTTGGAGTAGGATCATTGATGGTTTGGGCTGCGTTCTGTGAGTCTGAATGCTTGCTGCTGGCATTTTCAAGCACTCATATGAACTCGAGAGAATAAGTGGACATTTTGCAAATGAATTTATTGCCTTGTCTTCGCAACCAAAGGCGTAAAAAGTTCATTTTCCAACAGGACAACGCATCAATACACGGCTTGAAGGCAATAATGTTCGGTTTTTAGAGTGGCCCGTGTGCCCCCGGACATGAATCCGATGGAGAACCTGTGGACGTTGCTGGTCCGATGGATTTATGCTCAAAACACCAAGTTCAATAGTACTAAGGAGCTCAAATTGGCAATAATTAAGGCTTGGGAAGAACTGTCCCCTAAAGATTTAAAAAACCTCACAGATAGTATGCAAAATAGGATCTATGAGTTAATTAGTGCTAAAGGAGGTTACACTCATTATTAAAGTGAATAAAAATATATTAATTTGTTAACATTTTTCTATAAATTATTTAATTTAATAAAGTGCGGCTATAGTAGTGCACCGCTCACAAAACGAAAATGAAACATAACGGTTAATTTTTTGCACTGAGAGTGTTGATGTTTGTCACTTCCAAACGGTAATTGCAAAGTTTTTCTACCTCTACTCTTCCTATGCGTACACTGAAAAATCAAGGTGCGGCTATAGTATTGCACCAGAGTTTAGTCGTGTTCAGCAGAACAATTTGCTTCTAATCAAGAATAAATTATAAAGAGAAGAATAACGTATAAATTTGCAATTATCTTCCCCTTCGAAATCGACTGATGCGGCATTATAATAGCCAATTTGAGATATCATAATAAAGGATTATGTTCCAAAGAATAGTATTACTGATACTGCTTCCTCTTATAGAAGAAACTATTCGATTGGAGTTATTTTTTTGTTCTGATACCTGATCAGGGAACAATTATTCTGCTGATTTTGCCCATTGATATCATCATATAACACATAAAACATTCAATGAATGTTCTAAATGTGAACATTCTTTCTGTGAATTTTAATCTCCGGTAAGCTAATTAAACTAAATGTCTTCCTTTTGGTAACTTTGAATAAATATGATGGAAAATTGTTCAAATAATATGAATGAAAAAGTCAAAAATTAAGTTTTGATGTATTTTAAGAGGACCGAAATGAATAGTTATTTTTTTTAATAAAGATTTCGTAATAACAATTAATTTGTAATTTTAATAATTTAATTAATTGATATGTGGGAAAATTTCTTATTAAAAAATTACAATAACAATTATTTAATTATATCCTTCTTGTATTAGCTCTTCAACCACTGGAATATGAACACATGGACCCAAAGATCAAAGATACATTCATACATTTGTGCTACGATGTTCAACTTAGTTGATATATGTATTTCAAAAGTAATTGTTATTATAATTTTAAATTAAAAATAAAATCATATCAATTAATTTGAGGCTTCTTAATAAACATTTTCTTAAATAAAATTGTAAATTAATTGCACTAGTTTACAGCCAAAAGACCTATTTATTAGAAAATTCTTTTAGGTAGTTTGAATGGTGATCTCAAAATCGATTTCAAAATTTTTTCATGGCTTCGTTTTTGAAATATATTTTTTTTTTTTGTCATTTTTCGATAGGTGCTCTTACATTTCAAGCCACATTCCATTCAGAAATGTCAGATAGAGTCATATAAGATATGAATCGATGTATACATCTAACCGTTGGGCCTGTAAATGTAAATTGGCTATATTCCTCCAACGGTGTCAAGCCAAGCTTCTCACAACCGTTGGGCCTGAGCGTTGTTGATTCTGTTAGTTCTTGTGAATGTTTTAAGGTGCAAAGTTGAAATCGAGTGATTGAAGTCTTTACAACCTCACTAAGGAGACAAAATGATGTATTTCCTGTTGATACACCACAAAATATCCTCATAAATTCCTTTAAAGAATGATGTAGATGATTAATTGACACATTTTTGGAACAGAAAATATTGATTGCGTCGAGACAAAAAGAATTTTGAAAAGGAAGTATAAAAATGCTGTCTGGGTGTTGGTCTGAATAGCATGCTTCTTACGTTTCTTTTTCAGCTTTAGAGTAGGATTAACAATTAAAGGCGCAAAATGCGACCGAAACGCGTAGGAGGAAACCATCAAGATTTCATATTTCCCAAACTATTAAGAATTTCGCTTTTATGCCTTTTGCAAGGTTAATGATTTCAAAAAATTTACATTTTCATACTCAAAATTAGAAAAGTTGAACACTTTTTTTTACAGTCTTTCAACTTTTTCTTGAAACCCGTTACAAATTTGGACAGATTATCTTGTTTCATGTGTCGAACAGTGTGAAGGCAGCCTTACTCTGTTATTTGTTAGTTTATGTGATGTAGGCTATTTCCACTGAGCAATATCGAACATCTAACATCTGTCATGCATTATTAAATATTTTTTGATTTTATGAATTAAGGTAGCAGGAAAAGGAATTGAAAACGCGTTGTTCAGAAGCTAGCGTAAGAACAATATTGATGACATATGACAAAATCATGACAGTGATTGAAGAGTTGCTCGCCCCATTCCGGACATGATGCAGATCTTTCCACCTTTTAAGCAGAGTACCCAATTGACATTTATTCTTAAATTTCAAACCACATGACAATACTAAACCCTTGTACCAAAACACGCGAGATCGGGTGCTGTTTAACCCAAAGAAACATACTGGAGCATTAGAATTCGCCAAATATGCTGTAAGACACCCAACAGTCTTTCTTCGATAAGGAAATACATATTCACTTTTAATCAACACTATGAGATTTTTAAGCCTGGTATAGTTGGGGGAGCTAATTTTTTTTTTATCTTTTCCTCACATATTAATTAACGTAATTTTTAATACAACTCATTTGAGAGCATTGACTGGATAGATGTAGGATGTTATAGCTCTAGTTCCACTGCCACATATTTGTACATCAATGGATGTGATGTGATGTGACACAATCATGATACAACCAAGGTATATTTAAAGAACCCAGCGGCGCAGAGCTCAACGTGTTCCTGTAGAAAAATATGCATTACGACTGTCGAAAATGTGAGGCACTACACCGCTGACTTTCCGCTAGAGAGATAGTAATCGCAAACAAACAGACTGCGAACATTCTGCATTACAATTTTAAAAATAATGTACGCATTCGTAATGGGAAGTTCGGCTGTGGCTTACATCCTTATTAACTGGTAATGCAGGTTGCTGGCAGCCCGTTTACAAAGCGGCCATGCATATGGTAA
>JAEIFU010003670.1:0-25595 GCA_018904235.1 Lordiphosa stackelbergi | reverse complement strand
TATGGAGCGAGCGGCCAAAAATACTTTTGGAGATATCATAGTGAATCTTTATTCATAATTCTATAATATTATAACAAGTAATGAAACACACAGTGGGTGTGCCTAAGTCCATGCGAAGCACAACTAACCACCCCAACATAAACAAACAAATTATTCGCGCAAATAATCAGTTGCTGGCTCATTGATTTCGTCATCGATTTCCCCAGCTATCCGTCTTCTCTTCTTCGTCTTGAACACATTCGAAAAACTTGCTCTGGGACCACCACGACCTTTAACATTTATAGGTATTTGTACATAACAATTCAATAAAACCGCAACATTTTTCGCTAGCCAATCAGAATGCTTTTCCAAAACTGTAGTTCTTTTCGACTGCATTCTCGGCCGCCAATTTGTTAAATACTCTTGCAGAAATAATGAACGCGTTCTTCCATTTGTTTTAAATTTTCAGTTCTAACTGCATAGCCTTCGCTCTCGATCTTCAATTTCAAAATATCAGATATTTTTTTAATCTTCTCTCAATTATCAAATAAATACATGAGCCTAAATTCACATTCACAAGAAACCACTAAAGCAGAAATTTATATAATAAAAAATGTTAACATAACATTAAAATATCAACTAAATCGCAACAAAACATTTAAATATTCACAAAAGGAACCAAGAAGACAATTACAATAAATGGCACAAAAACGCACAGACGATAATCCCAACAAACGGTACAAATGAGCACAGTTACACATACAAAAAAAAAAAGAACCGAAAAAAGCGAAGCCGCTTTGATACAGATAACACAGCAATCTGCAAGTTTCTGCAGCTGAAACTTAAACCATTATAATCTGTAAATATTGACGATTATTTTAACATAAATTTTATCGTTAGCTTCGATTATCTTCACAACTAAAAGCTTAAATGAAATTATTGTTTTCACACGAATTTATAATTAAACAGGTATCTATGTTACATTCATTTTTTAACATTAACACAACACGTTAACTACCCGCAAATTGTCACAAAACATAGTTAATACCTTTCTTTACAATATTAATTGCTTCCATTGGACGAGCATTCCGTTTTAAACGCGTATTTTTCATTTTATTTGCGAACATAACTTGCAAGTTGTTCAAGCTGTCAAAAACAAATAATTTCATGCTCTCTTTTTTGATGCTATTCTTTGACAGGACGGTTAGCGAAAAAAAAACAAGAATGCAGTTTAATAGCTAGATCTATTATGAGTTAGTGTTGACACATTTCAAGCCTAAATGTTGACTTTGATTTTTTTTATTTTTGGCCTATGGGAGCGACCACTGTGCAACGTAACCGGAACCGAAATTCGATTCGGTTTGATTCGCTGGTATCTAGTGTTAATCTCGTTTGGACCGGTGGTTTGCAACAAGTAAAAAGAGTAATTTCATTGGAAATTGAGAACACAAAACCGAAACCAAAGCGGATTTAAGTTCGTTTTTCTTTTCAATAAGAAGTGGAATTGAAAACATGCCTGAATATTTTAAAATACTCAGTGACCAGTTTTTCTAAATATCTGAAAACATACATTTGGGAACAGAAGGGGACCACAGAGCTCGAAATTTATATACCGTTTTTATGTTTAGTAAATATCGCTTAACCATTTGGTATATTTTATGTGTACATTTTTTTGAGTTAATAGGGAGGGCTGAGGAGTAATGGCATCTCGTTATTTATTTTCTTCTTTTTCAATTTTAAAGTCTTTAACTAAAACGATACATGCCGACCTATATACATTCGTCTACTGTTTACATTTCATTCATTCATCCCCTCTGCATCAGCATTCGCTAATTAGCAGCACATGACATCGTCTCACTCTCATTCCCTCCTATTTCCCCCCTATTTGCAGTTTCAGTTGAGAGGGCTTTTGCAAATAAATGCTTATTTTAATTGATAAAAACACCTTCATGGCTTACAACTTGTCAATGACGCTCACTCTGATCTGGCTTTACCCCAGGTGTGGGGTGAGGCCATTTAAGAGCGACTGGAAATTAGTTTTTAATGATGCCTTTGCACATTTCAAGCTGCCCATCACTCACTCAAGCCATATTTTTGCTGGTCTCCTCGCTTTCAATTCAAAACAGGCGCCCACTTGGGCAACAGGAGCCTGAAAATTGAGCTCTGAAAAATTATTATAAACGCATTACTGGCGCTTTTGCGTTTTGTAGAAGAATAAAAAAAGGGGCCACGATTGGGCCACTCATATCAACAGCAACAGAAAAGTATAATAAAGGTGAAACAATTAATTTGGTGGAGAAAAAATGAGTAGCGCTCTATGTGAAGTACAAAAGCAACCACCGCGGCTGGCACGCCCCCTTTGCCTCTTGTGGCCAGTCCGTCGCTTGACTGGAGCATTAATGCTTTTTGATATGAAAGCGTATTGTAATTAAATTGCGATTAGGCCACCATTTTAACCATTTTACTTGGTATATTACTCTGCTTGCTCCATAATGGATTTTATTCCATTTTTCCATTTTTTTTTTCGTTTTGTACACACAATTACATTAGTTTGTGTGTGTGAGTCGAGCAGCGTTTAAAGGAAATCATTAAAATAATTACTACAACATTTTTATGAAATTCGTTGAAGCAGGAACACATCATCCACATTATTATTATTATTATTTAATAGCTCAGCAGTTCTATTTTATAAACTTGTAATGAATTAATGGAATTGCATAAGCCCAAGTTCGAAAAGTAAGGCAAAAGTGTTTTTAATTCGATACGGGGAAAAGATGATTAAGTCAATTGAATCATTGAAAAGCATTTAAAAGAATTAAACTTAAGCAAAACTGTTCTGGAAATTAAAAAAAAAAAAAAAACACTTTAGAAACATATATCCGGCTCGAAGGACCAAAATGTTGGGTAGTGTTGGCTTTAAAATCGCAAGTAAAATATTCTAGACGCAGAGTAGAGATATTTCTCTGGCGACTTTCGAATCGTTAACAATTCAATTAACTTATCAAAGGCCAAGCAAAAAGCGAACATGCAAAAACAGAACTTAAGTGAGAGGGTGCCAAACAGAAACATACATGCACAGACTTCAGAAACAATATGTGTCGGTAGAAGGCTAAGCAGAAAGCGAACATGCAAAAACAGAACTTAAGTGAGAGGGTGCCAAACATGTACATACTTTTGTTGCAGTTTTTGTTTCAGTCTTCCATACAGAAACATGCATGCACAGAGTTCGGAAACAATATGTGTTGTCACTCTCTCACGCTCAACACAGTTGGCGCTGTTAACAGCTATGAATATAGAGATAACACTCTCTCGTGCACTACATCATTGGCGCAGGAAGCAGCTCTTAATACAGCGATGACAAAATGGGCGGCAGCTACGGAAATTTAATAGATATATATATACATATATCTCAGAACCGAAACTGCACCGGTACAATTCTTTTCGGTTCTAAAAATATCGGTTTTCGGATACCGGTATACAAAAAAATTATCCGGCTTGTGTTCTGGCTCTTAGTTTTAATCGGTTCTTTTCGGTATACGGTTCCGGCTCAGGTTTGATTCCCTGCTCGATACATAAGAGAGAATCTACAATTCCAAGCGAAACGATCGAAAATGGAACAGTCGAAGATGAGAGAGGCTGACTTTAAGGTTTCATTTTTCGGTTTGGCTGGGCCCTGCCAAATTCTGGACACATTTAACAAAAAAATTCCGGTATAAGCTCTTTGCTGCCCTGCTTTGCCAACAATGCCGCCGAGCATAATGAACTTCGTGTCGGTGGCTATACAGACATATGCCTTGCCCAAATGTGAATGTGTTTTTTGCCGACCCCTGCTCATGATACATTTAAAAGGGAATGGTCAGCGCTCAGTGCGTCCTCTGCTCAAGATCTTTCACAAAAAGGGCTCAGCTTGCATTGCTAGGCTGCTGGCCATAACCTTAACAGTTGTATCATGCTGCATGCCCCCATTTGGCCCATAGAGATATGAAAAATAATTCAGTATTCTCAAATCAACTACTGAATTCTTTTCTAGCCCCTGATCACAAGTCTTTACCTTCAATTTTCGGCCACATCTGGTGAAAGTAAACCGCAACCACTTTACCCCTAACGATGCTCCTAATCCGCTTCTAATACTTGGACATCCCTTGGAGTGGGGGGGGCGAAAAAGAAGCAAAACCACGCACGCTTTTTGCCACAAATCTCTCAAGATTTTTTTTTATATTTTTTCTGTTTTGCCGCTGCTACGACTCGTCTAACTGATGATGATTAAATGCGAACGCCTTGGGTTATAGACATGGCATCAGTCGTGTCATTTAAAAGAAGGTAGCTACTCTCGACCACCGCTGGGGCGGTCTGCCCCGGCCTGTTACTTTTTTTCGCTCTCCGATTTGGATTCGCGCGCGCTTTAATGGACCAAAGACGCACACACACACAAAAAGAGCTTATGATGTAATGACCTCGAGCGAGAGCCAAGAAAAAATATTTAACAAAAAAAAAATTGGACGAGCGAGTTGAGCAAGACAAATGCTGAAGATGTTATTAAAAAATAGTTAAGCCACGCACCGGCCGCCCCTCTCTAGCCAGCAGCAGCGCATGGAGATCCGTGGAGTACGCCATGTTTTTTTTTTTTTGAGTTTCAGCTGATTACCGATTGGCGTGGTCTGACCAACGTCTGTTAATTTCCGGGACTGATTTAAAAGAAATCAGAGCAGTTTTCCAACTTCAAATTTCACACGCTCCTCCGAGAAAGAGAGAGGGCGAAAGGGAAAGACACATTTGTATTATATTTGACATAATTTTTTTTCCCAACATTTTCATGTGGGCTTTCGTCATTACCAAAATTATAATTATTGTAAGTGTCATTAGGCGGTGAACTCATTTTTTGTTTCTTTCGGTAGTTTGGGGGGCTGTAATTAGGCCGAATTATTTTACAGTTATACATTTTGGCTCGATTCAGCTACCGTAGAATTGGAGTGTTATTGAAGTTGAAGCTGCACTTGACTGAGTCAGCCAAGTCATGATATTCATTTTCTCGTTTTGGGGCACATAATTAGTTATCTGGCCCTGGCTTAACGTCCATGACATACCCCATGTTTAATCCAAAAAGAAAAAAAAAGAAACTAAAGGGAAAAATATTTGAGTTGGTGAAGCAGCGGCAGGCAAATACCTCGCTCATAGAATTCTACAAAAATTGACGGAAACAATACTCAAGGTTTGGATTTGTTTAATACAAAAGGGTTGGGCCTTATATGCTTGAGAAGGGATAGTGGAAAGTGAAATAATAAAAGAAATATTAAAATGATTTTTAAAGGTATTTAGTGCGAAACTTTGTGCATTACTAGAATTTTAATATTCTCAAAAATTTTTGGAGCCCAACTGCGGTTTTAGCACGTCAAAACGAGGCAGCTGAAAATCAGCAGCATCTGTTTAAGTGCCCTATATACATTTACTAACCATGAGGCGATAAAATTGTGAGGCAAGAGCCCAAAGTTTTTAGTAGACAGCTTTTGCTATAGATCAATCTATCTTTCATTTAAATCCAAAGGATCTGAAAATCGTCCAAATGGGAAAATGACATAAAAAAAGGGTATGTTAAAACTATACATCCCAAATGGATCTTAATGGATCTGTGTACTTGTAGCTAAGAAAACCAAATTTATTGTCGATATCTATATCAAACTTATCGAAATTTTTTGACACAATAAGCGATCTTCCGTTTTGGTGCTTCTTATGGCAATATAATCCACAATCGATATTTTATGACAATATTTGGTAATATGACAATTCACTTGCGTTAAGAACATCAATGCCTGATTTTATATACATTGTCTGGTCTCATCGAAAAATCGTAACGCCCTTATCGGTCTTGCAATTTTTAATAACGCTTTATCAGTTAGTTATTAAACGGAGAATAAGCTGTTCAGTATGATTTTAAAATAAACAATCCAAAGCATTTTGATTTCAAAATCTTGCTGTTAACTTACTTAAATTTACCTTCGAAAAGTCGTATCTATTTTGATTTCTAGTTCTAAGCAGCTTATTTAAGAGGTCGTCTGCTGCACGATTTCATGGTTTTTCTGTTTTTTATGGACTTTAAGCTTATTCAAGAACTTTTTCTGAATCGCGAAGAAATAACGTAGGCGTTTGAGTCTGAACTCTTGGATCGCTCCAGCATGCAATTTATTAAAATCCGAGAAAAAAATCAGCATATCGTTTACTTCAAGAGTGTCATAATTCAAAAAATAAGACTTTTAAGTTAATGATGCAGAAATGTTGGCTGTTTCGTGTTCTATATTGTTAAAAATTTTCATATTGATATCTTTGATATCCTGCAGTCGATATTGCACAAAGCTTCTTCGGCTGTCGAATAAAACATATCATCATTTTGCTGTCAAGTCGTTTAGGAATTCCCAATGATTATGGCAGTTCTGGCATGGAGTAAGAGTCGTTGGGGCCAGTACCTGTAGGCAAAGGTCATTGATGATTTGATAAAGATACCAATGAAACAGCTGTATGACCATCTAGCCTCCTATGTGGTATGTTGTGTTCCTGCTTTTTGAAGTTATGTGCAAACATAACGAGACCTAGAGCCAGCGTAATATTGATGGTATAATAAAACATCATATTTTTCTATTTCTTTAGGCTGGAATGACACTTTTAAATTATAGAGACAATTATTGTAGCAGTTTTTAGTTAATTGACTAAATTCGCTTTTGTATAACATGTCTGCCTCTTCAAAATATTGTGCGACAACTTCAAGCATACTCTGACTCGCTTCCATTTATGTTTTTTCCCATAAACGAAAAATTTAGATTAACATCGTCTCTAAATATTTAAAATGTCATTCCCAACCTTGAAGACCTGTTTGGCTGTTTTTCTCATACGCGTTTCGTATAAATTTTTAAAATTTTACTAAAGTAACTCGAAACTAAAAAGAGCTATTTTTACTGGGTAAAATCTATTGAGAACCTTAAACGCGTTTTTCACAAAATGTGACAGTCTTGAAGAAAGTGAGCGAAATGTAATTATTAAAAAAAAAAGATGTGAGTGTCGTAAACACTCACGAGACTTTGATGTGAAACATGATGGTAAATTTAATGGCTTAATTTCAAAATCATAAGCTCTCTCTATGGTTATAAATCACCAATGACAATCTTTCAAAAGAAGATACAGGGAGTAGAAATACCAACAACAAGATCACAGACTTCTGTGTTCTTTCTTCTTTTCTGCAATTCTGTTAAGTCACTGACAAGTCACAGTCAAGTCACTGTCAGGTCACCGTTAAGTCAGAGTCAATTCCCTGTTTAGTCACTGTCAAATAACTGTGAAGACACTGGCTAATCATTGTTTCGTTACTGTTTAGTCACTGTTAAGACACTGGCAAGTCACTGTGAAGTCACTGTTTAGTCACTTTCAAGTCACTGTTTAGTCACTTTCAAGTCACTGTCAAGACACGTCAAGTCAGTGTTTAGTCACTGTCAAGTCACTGTTGAGTCACCCCGTTCCTCCCAGTCAGAGTCAATTCCCTATTTAGTCACTGTCAAATAACTGTGAAGACACTGGCTAATCATTGTTTTGTCCTGTAACTGGCAAGTCATGTGTGTAGACCTCGCAAGTACGTTTAGTCACTTTAACACTGTTTAGTCACTTCAAGTCACTGTTTAGACACGTCAAGACACTGTCAAGTCACGTTGAGTCACCCCTTCCTCCCACTTTCCATCACTTTCCCCTCTTTCCATCCACTTTCAATCCCCTCTCCCCCTGGGACACTCCGCTCAAACAACAACACCAAATATGCATGACGTCAGCGCAGCGATGCAGCGTCACGTGACGCTGAAATCAAATTTTACTCCCACTAAAATCTTTCGTACCGAAATTAAAGATGTTTCACCTTAATAAATATTTACATTTTGAATATTGTATTATCCGGCTCGAAGGACCATGAAAGCGTAGTCTCTTCAGAAAAGATTTCGAGGTAATACTATACAGTTTCCAATGAATTTATATTTCTCTTCAACTCACGTTCTCTTTTAATAGACTACCTTCGGGCTCTGTATGAAATAGAGACCTGAATCTAGCAACTTACTTTCGATAACACTCGCGCACTTACTCGGCTTGTTTGAAATCGCTGTTTTAGCTCGACACATACGATACAAAATCGAACGAAAAGCTACGAGTAATAATATAATAAGCTCGTTAAAGCTCGCGGCTAAATGAACCGCAGCGAGCTTCATGCGAGCCAAGAGCGAGTTGTTGTTTCTTGCGTGCTTTTAAAGATTGTGTTACTCGTGTTCGAGATTTGCTCTTGACAGCTCGCAGCAGATCTTTGATTTCGGCCACTCGAGCTCGCGGCCGAAGCTACGAGTCAACTCGAGTATTTGTCATAAGAAATACACGACCTCGCAAATAGAATTATCCGCCAAAACACGCGATGCTAGAACGAGCTCAACGAGCTTCGATTGTGGAGTTTACTTGTATCGCATTTGTAACGTTAAACGTTATTTCACAGCTTTTCAGTGAGCTTTTAGAAAAGAACGATAATTAGAACATCGAGGATTTGTGGACTCCTAATTTAGAATATCGATTTGGTAAATTTTAATATTTATTATTATCGATATCAACTACCCTAGCGGTCACTAACTTTCTGAGCGCTTAAAAGCATAATACGACGAACAAGGTATGGTGAGCCCAGCTCGCTTTGTTTCAGTGCTCTGGGCGCTTAAAAGCATAATACGACGAACAAGGTATGATGAACTCTCAGCTCGCTCTATCTTTCAGTAATGCTTTAGAGCAAGGTATACCAAACAAGGTAGGCTCTCTTGACATTTTGTTAAATTTCATTCAGTAAGCCACGGAGCAAAGAATATTAGAGAGAAAGGTTGCTCAGTCGACACCTCTTCTGTCAGAAAATTGTCAGCTGTTCGCTCTCATTTACGCTCTCCATATACTTTTTGGTCAGCTGTTCGCTCTCTCTGGATACATTTGGGTTATGGTCGTCTCGCTCTAACCACAGTGATTTCCTACTGGCACTTTGAAGTATCTTTTTGGGCACTATCGTTTAGCACTAGCAAAATTGAGAGGCAGCGCAAAGTTCCTCTCTAATACTTTTTGCTCCATGAGTAAGCAACTGTTGTAAGCGAAGCATCTCCGCGGACGAATTTTTTGTGTTTTACTTAGTTGCTTAGTGGGCTTTGTATTGAAATATATTACTCTCTCGCTCTTGCTCTCTTTGACACAAATATAAGGAATTGTGAGAGAGCGAGTGCGACTACCTTGTTTAGTATACCTTGCTTTAGAGCATGATATAACGGCTCTCCCTCAGTGCAGTCTTAGCTCGGGCGAAAAAAATTCAGTGGGCTGCTGTCACTACGAAAAAGCTTTAGTCCAAAATGTTAGCTGGTGCCTACCTTGTTCGTTGTCTTACAGTCATGTGATAATTTTATCCAAGAGCTTTCAGCAAAAGCTCTCAGCTTACAATTTTATGCAGCTGGCTATACCTCTATTAGTTGTATCATGCTTAAGAGTGCTTAGCAAAATAGAAATCGCTTTCTCACCTAGTTGTTCCATCATGATCAAAGTTATTTGATTTCTTTGTGAAGCTTTAAAGCTTTTTAATTGGCAAAAGTTCGCTCACTGTTTGAGTGAGCAAAAGAACGTGGAATGCAGAAGAAATGGTCACCTTTACCTCTACTTTAGCTTAATTCTTAAACCGTGGGTTCAGTAATTTTGTGAAAATCGTGGCCAGGCTTTTCTTTCCTCTCGGTTTCTTAAAGCTTTGTAAAAGCAAATTACCCCCAACAATTTCCAAAACCTGACTTAAATTTACTTATTTTCATGCTAAAGAGTATCAGAACTCCATCAGACCCTATCACACTCTTCCCCCCACCTTTCTGCGGCATCTCCTTCTTCCATCTTTAAAGAAAGAGAGAGGCCTGTTGGGTTTTTTGACAAGTACAAATATCCGAATTCGGTAGGGTTGTCTTTTAATCAGAGACCTTAGAGACCTGCAGCGCTGCTGCTTCATGTGGTTTTCACATCGGTTCTCTTTTTGGTTGTTGTTGTTGAACAAAACCCGCAGGTTGCATTTCACATTGTTGTTGTTCTTGTTGTTGTTGTAGTTGGCATTGTATGTATTGTAGTTGTTTGGTATTCCCCCCACCCAATCTTAATAAATAGATTTTAATTGTTCTCCTTGGCTTCTTTCTTTATCCACCAACAGAGCGCAAACGTGGACGTCAGACCTACACACGCTACCAGACCTTGGAGCTGGAGAAGGAGTTCCATTTCAATCGCTATTTGACACGCCGACGACGCATCGAGATTGCTCATGCCCTGTGCCTGACCGAACGCCAAATCAAGATCTGGTTCCAGAATCGACGCATGAAATGGAAGAAGGAGAACAAAACGAAGGGCGAACCGGGTTCGGGCGGTGAGGGGGATGAGATCACACCACCCAACAGTCCACAGTAGTCCAAATGCAAATTGCTTAAATCAATAAACTAAATGAAATTTCTGAAATTTAAATACAATTTAATTTACCACAACTATCCCGAAGAGAGGACTAAACTATTATCGAAAGGAAAGGCAAGGAAAGAAAGCTACAGAACAGAATTTAGTTAATTGTTATTATTTTCTATTTTATTATTTAATTTTACAAATGATGAAAGCGAAAAAAGCGTAAAAAACTCAACAAAACCAACTCATGTGACCTCAGATTTAAATAAGCTATATTTAAATATATATATATAAAATCTAAAGGCAAATTATATATGAAACATATATAAATATGAACTATAAACACACACACACAAAATAATAATTTAGACTTAACAAGAAGTAAACCTAATTTAATGTACGTTTAACTTATACAAACACACACAAACACACACGCATATAAACATAAAGTTAAATCAATGTTTGTAGCAATCTTAGCCTAAAATATAAACAAACAAAAAATATACAAAAAAAAAAAAAAAAAAAAAAAAAAAATGGCAACATGTTGGTACACTCGGAAATTCAAGAAAGAACCTTTTTTTTTTAGTTTGCAAACTATTTTTGTGCAATTTTTCATTTCTTTCAAACAAAAAAAACCAGAATTAGATCGTAAAGGATATAACGTATACCACGAAAACAACTAAAATTGGCAAGAAAAACTATGTATGTATTGTTATGAACCCAAAAAACCAACATGTAAAGTAGTAAAATCCACTCCAAATACTTATTGAAAAACCAATTTCGAATTCCACGAATTCCGAAACTATTCTATTCTATCCAACAAGAACAACCGCAAGCAAACAGCAACTACAACTATATGAATGTATGTACGTAACTCAACTCAATTTCTACTTGTAGAAATTATCCATATACCAAAGTTAAACAAAACGAATAGAAGGAAAAACAAAAAGCATCATATGTTTATATGTAGATATCTATATATATATATATATAATAATATTATATAACTTTGTAGTGTGCGTTTCGTTTTGTAAATCCCCCAAACAAAATATACGTAAAGACACAACCGATTTGTGATGAACGATGAGAGGAAAGTCAGCCCCCAAATAATATATATATGAAATGAGAACCGAACACTACTCAATCCAGATACGTAACTTTCGGCCTCATTCTGTAAGAAACAAATTTTGAAAAATCCCAAATTCAAAAACAAACAAAATTTGAACATTTTCTAAGCGTCATTTGAAATGTGGAAGCTAAATAATTTGTTGTAAATAAAGAAAAGAAAAAAAAGAAAAAGCATAAAAACAAAACCCTACATTTTAGTGTAAACACAAAACGAGGAGCGAGCGATGAGAAAGCATTAAAATTATAATTAAATTACAAATGAGATTTGGTTTTTATTTGTAATATTTATAATAAAAATATAGTATTTAAAAATTTAAAAAAAAAACAACACACACTCACTCACACAGTTTTTATTGTTGCAAAGGAGGAAGAGGTGAAATGCTGAAGAGAGCACAATTAGAGAACGATAGAGGTGTAATACATCAACTGATCGAACTTGTATGTCTTCAACCTGAAGTGTTCTCTGTGTGCTTTTCTTAATAAGGATCAGGTATTGGGTTATTCGTCCTCAGGTTGAAGGCTGGATGTGGGTTGAACGCCAACGTGGTGGACATGATGACAAAAGCTCCAGTCGCATAATCTTTCTGGCGAAACCAAAGACTTTAAAAAGACGCAGTACAACAACACATATCACTTGTATGTGCACGCCAGATGTTCATGTGCGAGCACTCACTTTTCGAAGTTTTCGGCAATCGTGGGACTTATATATGGGGGAATTCTAAAACTTCACAAACAACTTCTACAACACAAAGACTAAGTCGTCGTCAATAGACAGTGACAAAGAACACTTAGACAGCACACATATAAAATCGTGGATCCACATCGAAAATCCACGCTACTCTCACTTGTACGGCCGTTATACATCTTGGTGGTTCAAGATGAACAAAATGTTTCTAAGCAACAACAACCTCAAGAATTAGAAGGAGAAACCCGATTATTGCCTGCTAATGTGTGCTTCTTCTAGAGGCTGTCTGATACACACAAAATCATTCGTCCCTCAACAACAAAATCTTCATGTTGTTGCGCTCGATTTTTCAAGAGGCATAGGTAAGACAGAGAAGAGAGAACACATATGAAGTTGTTGTTGCACTACGCTTAGCCATAGGGTATACGTTAGTTTTCGAAAGAACTCATGCCCTACGAATGCTACAAGGGGATATAGCACCGTTTCTGTAAATTTCACCTTTCCCAAGACAGAAACTTACTACGGTTGCGAAATAGGCTGCTTTTTATTCCAGGAAACCACCACATGGCATTTTAGACCTACTGCCGGGCAAATTGGGTATTGTCGGTTTATCGCCTTAGGTAAAAACTGAATTTCTGGGTATAAAGCTCGCAAGTGACAGTGCCCAGAAAAAAAACAAGTGAGAAAGTCGGTCAAGCCCGACTATATTTATACTCTGTACCTAGAGTAGGAGCTGAATGCAGTGCTGCTGCTGCGCTCATCTCTAAGTTTCTTTCACTCTGTCTCCCCCTCTCTCTCTCTCTCTCTCTGGGGGGTGATTCACTTATTTGCTCATAACTTGAGAACCGCTGATCCGATCTTTATCATTTTTGGCAAATCGATACATATTGCTAATGACTAACTATCTCTAGAAGGTTCAAATCGTCTATCTACAAAACTGTGGGAGATATGACGTTTTTTCAAAATTGCGGGGGCGGGAGGGGGCGTGGCAAAAATTGAAAATAAATTTGATCTGCCTGCAAGTATAAGAAACATTCGTCCTATACATTACAAACCTCTACCTCTTACCATCTCAGAGATCTATTTGTTCATACGGACGGACAGACAGACGGACAAACGGACATGGCTATATCGACTCGGCTGTTGATGCTTATCAAGAATATATTAATATACTTTATAGGGTCGGAAATGATTCCTTCTCCCTGTTACATACTTTTGCACAAAATGAATAAACTCTGTGTGGCTTTGGTACAGAGTATAATAAATAGTTTTTGATCTCTGGATGAATTTCCGGAATTAACTTCGACTTGACAGTTAACCTTCCCTTTTTTTTGGGATCCATTGGATCTTTCGAAGTTAACTTTCTTTTATTTTTGGGATCCATTGGATCTTTTCGAAGTCGATTTAATTTTTGAAAAAAGGATATTAAAAAAATCTATAGGAAATTTAAAAACTGTCTATGTTGAAACTTTCACACAAAGAACAACTTACCATATATAATGTACTTATAACTATATTTAATATAGTCTGTAACTAAGACTATATTATCGATTTCTTCTTGCATTTGCTTGAATTTTCGCCTAACCTTCTTATAATGAGCCAGCAGCTGCTCCATAATGGATTTGCACTTGACACGTTAATTTTGCAATTGTTGTATGCGATCGCAACTTTTTTCCGTTTGGCTAACTGCACTTGGAGCTGGTGGTCCTGAACCTTCAAAAAGTCTAGTTTGTCGTTCAAATTTTTGGAGACAAAAACATGCTGGTTGGCGCGTTTTAACGAGGCGGTGATTCTCTCACACATCTCCTCGATGAGCTTCTCAGTGTATAGATCATTTTTCTTGGCAGCACTAAGATCAGCAAATACATTTCTTAAGGCCTGTCATTTGCGTATTATAATTTTGCCCAGAAGTGTGCAACGCATAGAAATATGCATTTCCGAACCTATCTATAAATATAAAAGACTTCAACCTGACTGACTGACTGGTCACCGCCGCACAGCCTAAACCAAAAAACATAGGAAGCTGAGTTTTTCACAGTAGTTTTATCTTATACAGAAAGTGAGTACTAAGAACGGATTTTGGAAAATTTAGTCGGGAAATGTGGAAAATTTGCGGAAAATAGTTGTATGAAACTATTTTGTTGTTCATCCGATCTAGTTCAAACTCATTTTCAAAGATCTATATGAAAACTCAACAAAAACTGCTTACCAATCTACCGGAAAGTTCACCCCCAGGGTGGAAAATGGGTGATCAAAGAGTGCGACGAACTATTTTTTATCCGATTGCCCTGAAACTCGGCTGCAAAAATAGTATGTGAAGTAAATTGAGATGTGATTTTCCGGTGTTGGAGAATTTGAAATTAAAAGAGGTGGGTGGAATGGAGTGGTTAGCGGTTGGAAAGTGAATGGGAAATGGGTGGGGAGGGAAAACAGCAAAGTCCTAACGAGGAAAGAATCGACTTCTGGGCTAAGACGTAAATTTTAAGAATATGTTAAAATTTGGTAAAAATCTGACTTTCTGGGAACTTCTAAACTGATCTTTATTGGTTCTGTTAAAGGCGCAGCGAAGCGCGAAGGGGTATATGCTAGTAAATTATAAATTATATTGAGTAGGGCGTCGAACAGAGTTGATTGAGCTTTGTCCGTCTGGCTTTCTTATTTTTATATCTATTGGATCTTTATGAAAAATCTAATGGATCTTTTATTAATATCAATTATAGCATGCTATTGATCTTGATAACGTATCGCAAGGATATTTTAATAATATTTGTTTAATATCCATCTGATCTGAAATATACTATAGCTGATTCCGAATATGGTTAAATTCCATTGCTTTTTTGGACGATTTTTTAACCAAAGGCCCCAATTTTTTGCTTGGGTAACTGGATAAAACGATAATATATAATTTGATAACATATAGCTATTTTATGGCCAATTTTGAAATCTTTTTACAAAACGCTTAAAATTTAAAATTGATGCAACATATAAAAAAATAATAGTCAAAATTAGGAAAGCAGCAGCTACCGCAATTTGATTTCTTATTTTCGACTTCGGACTAGAAGTAGAAGTTCGTAAGCATTTACAAAAAAAAATTTTGAATATTGTGGTTTTTTGGAAACTTTGCGTTAACAGTGCCCAAAAGTACCTCTCTTAATTCTTTATCTTAAGTCAGCCGAAAAGTATGTTTTTTCTAAACTTCGGAATTTAGCCCATTACTCTGAGGTAAACTATTTTCATACGAAACCAATTCGAATGTTTTAAAATGTTTAGCATACTCTTAGAAGGGTTTTGGGAGAGGTGAAATTTGTTTACTATTTTTCTACATTTCGCCCCCAAAGGCCTCTACTGACTTGCGAAGTAAGCAATTAAGCTTACTTGGAACATAATACTAGTGTGACCAGACTTCACAACAAATTACGTCGAAATTAGATCTCAGTTCTTAGTTCATGAAGGTTAGTTCTTGGTATTTTTAAATTAACTGCGGTGGGTCACTCCACGAGATCCGCAGTGTTGAATAATAGTTTTTTATGGTAACATTTTGACCGTGGGATAACCCCAAGGATCTGGATTTCTTTGTCAATTTCATTTGTGATCTCAGTGCTTACATCTTTTTCAATGAGCTCCTCAAAACTCCAGCTTAAAATTGCAGGAGCATTTCGTTCGCTATCAATGAATCACGTTGCATGGCTGAACTCATACTTAATTGCAAATAGCAAAAGAATGTGCGCAAAACCGCAAAAAGCTGCAATAATCATTAATAACACGATGAGAAATCCACTCAAAGGTGTAACTTTGCCTAATAACTTTTTTAGAAGAAATTTGACAAAAGTTAGTTTTCACTTCGCAATACACACTGGCATGTTAATAATGAATTTTCTATTTCTGGACCTAACAAAACGGTAAACAGAAACCACATTTAAGAGGAAGATAGCAAAGTCTTTTTTAATATTTTCTCAAATGATAAACATTCGCTCTTTGATCGCTCTTGGTAAATGATGGGATAATGTTGAGTAAAGGATTCCCACATATTTTATCCCTACAAGCAGCTGATCGAACATTTGAATTTGCAACCCTTCTAAAATGTCAAAACGATTAATGGATTTATTATACCTAATGTATGCTTTTGAAGAATATTTGATCACCATCACAATTTGATTTCAAACAACTTTTGATTTTATACCGCAAAATTTGAAATCTGGCCAATTCTTCATAAAATTTAACTAACATTTTCGGCTGGCAAAGACACTGATTCTGGAGGTAAGTATCTGTCATAAAAAGTTTTACTAAACTCAAAAATTCTCTGTTTACAGTTTTCCCATATTTTGGAACAACTAATTTTGCCTTCAAATTACTCAGGTAAGTTTGACATCTTAAATTTGCAAGATTTATTTTACTTCTTTAATATTTGTTAATTTTTTTCTTGCAGTTTCCCATTTCGAAAACGATCTTATTAATCTGACATCATAATAAGTCATTAATCAACTGGCATTAACAAAACACTGACCCAATGGACACCTGAGGCCACAGCGCACGACTCTCGGATCGGCTTGCTCCACCCGCATCGCATTGACTGGCCAGAAGCTCGAAAACAAATTGAATTCGCATTGTTTGCATAATCGTACGACATTTGTAAACGCTTCAATGTGCTCACGTTTATGTCACAAACTTCAAATGAATTATATATATATGTATGTATATATGTACGAGTGGTTCCTTTGAATTGCCTAGAGACAGCGATCATGTGCGTCTGGCACTTGGTTACTTGGAACCATTGAAAATATCTTCGCCTTGTCTGCCATCTTTTGATGTAATGTAGATCACGCCTCAATGGCCACTGCCACTTCTACATCCACTCGAAATGCGCGCACACACACATGTTTGTTGAGCAGCTGCCAACACGGATGCAAATTCTCCTTGCCATGGACTACAAGATTTTCTGCCCCAGCACGCCAAGTTTGAGTTCCTATTTGGTTTTCGGTCTAGTGAAATTAATTAAAAACTTTCTTGTTTGGCAAAATAGAATTTTAATTGAATTCGCTAGGTAGGATGGCCAAGAATAATTCTCGTTATTTTTTTTTGGGTGTGATAATGCGTTTTATGGTTTATTACACAGATATGTTCATTAGCTGGCCAAAAAGAAAGGTGTTTTTGATATTGACAGATTGTTTTAATTAGCTCTCATATTTAAGGATAGGTAATGAATAATAGCAATATATTTTCAAAAGTTTTGGAATTAGTAGATATTATAGCCAAACGGAAACCGTTAAGCCGTAAAATGTTTAATCATACGTGTTAAGATTATATTTATACACCCAAAAAAATTTGTATCAATTTCAATTTGAAACAGTTGTGTCTAAAGAGAAACAGAAAGTATTATTATTTTTTGTATCAATGTAAGCCTAGAAAGTATTACATTGAAACTTAGAAAATTTTTTTTTGGGGGGAAAGAACAAATTTAAACTAATCCACTTTTTTTAAGTTCGAAAATTCGAAGAATGTATGAATTGTACAAGAAAACATGCCGAATGTGGCAGCTGGCATACTTGGCATTTCAAAATTTGCCTTTTACAATTCCAAACTGTTTAATATGTAGTTAAAAAATAAAGTACGTACGACCCTTACCCAGACGTCCTGTTGAAGATAAATAAACGGATTTCAAATGGAGCGCACTTACAAGCTTAAGCAACTAAGTATAAATGTTGTTCTGGTTCTTTTTGCCAACATATGTAAATAACAAATGTTACTATTCAGGCAGGACACATAACAAGACACAATGCTGCTGTTGCTGTTTCAGCGCTTTGCAAGATACCGAACAATGCGAGAGGTTCGAAATGAAGAAAGCTGCAGAACTGGCTTTTTTAGCGTTTTTCACTCAAGGTCTCTAAAGGCGTAAACCCCACATACGGCTGGGTTCCTCATGAAGAGAGCGCGAAAACGTGACTGTGTCTCTCTCTAACACACAGTGATATATGACTTCGGAAAGCTTTCGGTGAGGATTGCGGAGTATGAACGTGCCCCAGGGGCTTTGGCTGAGGGACTCTGATGTACGGGTTCCAGCAAGACGCAAACCCATATAGTGACTTCAACATTCGCGTGCACACGAGGGATGCAGTGAGAGACCAATGTTTCTCTATAGTGAAGTGTCCACACTTGACGAATTTAATTTATTAGCTTAAATAAAATAAAGTATAAGAGTTTAATATAAAAATAAATTGTTTTAAAATGTTATGTACTAAGTTTGTAAAGAACTGAATTTAACTGAAAAAACTTGATAAGAAATAATTTTAAGTTGATAAAAAGCTAGATTCAAATGATACTAAAGTTTGATAATTGAAGTGTCAAATTAATAAGACCTAGTGTCAAATTGATACTAAAAAAATTTAATACAAAAAAGTGTCAACCGGATACCCTCGTTAGTATCAAATTGAAATACTCGAAAGATCATGTTAATACTTTCGAGGATGTCAATTTGATACTGGAGTATTAGAGAGAGTCGATACTCAATAGCTTCAAATTGATGCTCAAATTGTGTCGATGACAACTTTTTTGGTATGTAGATATAAAAACTAGATTTGAGCAGCAATACATTTACAAAAAAAAAACCAAATCTCAGAATGAAAGGCTTTTTGTTACACCAAGCGACCTAATTGGCATTATTTCACAACCCTAAAGACAAGTTGTCTTTAGGGATAGATCATATTCTTTAAACGTAAATAAATCACCGTCCAATTGAATTAATTTCAGAATACTGTTCACTTATTAAAAATTTGCTAAACAGCTAAGTTTATAGTTATCGCTAAAATAGAGATATGTAAAAATAACTTTAGCAACCTGCGCCCCAAAGGTATGCTTTAACAGAAATATTGAAGAAAATAAGCTTAAATGACGAGAGTTATTTCTGCAACTTTGAAGCTAACCAAAGTGTTTCAACTAATTATAGAGAAACTACATAAATAATTCCCCTAGTTCATTGCTTAAGCTTAGTTCACACAGGCAAATCATTTGACAAAATTTTGATTAAAATAGCTATTATTACAGATTTTACAGGATTCAAACACCACTTCAACATACCCAAGCGAATGGAAAACTGATAAAATAATACCAGTCCCTAAGGGTAAAGATGAATTTAGACCGATCTCCAATTACCAATTAACATACAACATCTGTTTGCGAAGTCCTTCGTGATTCCTGTACTTTTTACGGTTTAGAAATTTTTATGCCAACACAAATTAAATATAACCTATAATAGCATTGCAAGATATATTTATGGGCTAAAAAGAAGGGATCACGTCAATATATATGACCTCAGCCCAGACGCTTTAATTACTTATAGAGTTCATTTATTCATCCACAGAATAATCCATAGACAAAATCCAGACTACTTGTTTAATATGATAAGCTTTACCTTAACCAGAAGAACCTGCAATCTAGTCTGCGCGAGAAACAGTCTGGCCTGTTCCGACAAACACTTTTTCGTAATCGCTGTTCGGCTTTGGAACCAATTGCCACACAGCCTTAAAACTATCAGTAGCGCACACACATTTAGAAAAGATCTTAAAACACATCTTCAGAGAGCCGTTTAAACCCTAGAAAACAAAACTATTAGATAAACAATTAGGCAAAACACATAAACTTAGTACTAAACATAATAACAATCCAAAATATATTTCAAAAGTTTACTATTTAATATTTAATATTTAAATTTTTAATTGTAAATTTAAGTTAAGAATAATGATCAATAATTTGTGTGACTAGTGCAGTAAGATAAGTTACAAATCTTGTAGCACTAGGATGAATAATAATAAAAAAACTTAAGCTATAGTTTCAAACGCAAATAATTTGATCAAATATGGCCGGAAAGTTCCTCGACTTGGCCTATATATACAAATTTTCATTAAAAAATTTTTTTATTTTTTACATTTTTTAACTTATATAAAAATTAAAAAAATAAATTCATAACTGTGAAATGCTAGCTTTAATTTTTAAAATTGGCGCTCAATAAACAAAACAATGAACTGCAGAGTGCTGCGGTGCTGCCAACTTACTATGAGAGCCTTTCAGGCTTTATTTTGGTTCTTTTGAGATTCGCTATAAGGAATTTTAGCTATCAAGCGATTGTTAATGTGACGAACCCGCTCAGTTGAGTTGCCTACGGCCTGAACCATTTTACCCACTTTTATTGTCGAATCAGTCAATATTATTTCATAGATTATATCGACGATGTCTGAGTGTGAAGTCCTCGTTTGGTTGTCCCAAACGTTCGGCTTCATTTGAAATTTAGAAAACTTCTTCTTAACCATTAATATTTTTGTCTCAGAGTCTCAATGGTTTTAATCAAGCCCTTCACTGAGGGAAAAATGAACCATTGATTCAGCGTTAAATATGGAATTCGTACAAATTTGAAAATATTAAAAAATAATTTTTTTTTGTTAAATAAATTTTTAACCAATTAAGCGTCTTAACGCGTTGCGCCATTACACGCTTTGGTGGCAAAAGATACCACTTGTATTGAATTGAATTATAATTCTCAAGTTGTAAAGCTCAAGTTGATCAATATAAAAGGGGCAACTGGAATTTTGTGTTTTAATATTCTCTAACTCAAATCAGAGTGCATTTTGACTGATTTTAATACAAAAAGGGAATAGAAAATGAATTATGATTGTTGTAGTTTTTACTTAGCAATTTTTCCCTGAGTGTTCCTTTAGGAATCTATAGCTTTCGATTCTATTCTGGTTCTTATTTACAGAAAAATATTTATTATTTTCATTACTCTAAATCTGTAAACAATTTGATTAAATTTTCAAATAGCATCGCCTGTCCTTAACCATCCGGAAATACAATATATTTGTAAATCATCTGCTGTTCGACCAATCCGCATAGACAAAACTATCAATAATCGCTTCGCTGGAATTAAGACAACACTTCCAGAGCCCAAAAAAAAAAAAAAAAAAAACTCAAAAAACTTGAAATCAATCATTAATTACAAACAAATTGTGGAAGAAACAAAGCAAGTTGTCAGAAATCCACTCGACAGCGATTATAATGAAGGCCCGGACAAGTGCACATGCCTCTCTCTAAGTGTTCACACAATCCATCAACTGATCAGTGATCGATCCATCAAGTGTAAGTGAGAATACATAAATCATGGACCAAACGATAATTAGAAGCTGGAATTGAGTTGTAGGAGAGTTAATCAAGGGTTAAGCTCACTCGACACTCACACACACACACACACACCAACCCGAAGGAGTTGCAATCGCATATCCTTGATGGCCATCAGCCAAATGAGCCTCTAATAGAATATTAACTCCCAAAAAGCAATTCGGCTTGTGGTTGCGGCTGGTGCAGCACCAGCACCAGCACCAGCACCGGCAGGTAAGGCAAACTTGGACCCAGAACCAGTTCTGGAAAAACAGCAGGCGGCGGCAGACAGACCGAAATCCGGTTTCAAATTCGATTTAGAATTCGAAGTAAGAAATTCGAAGATCTCCTCGACACTAATACACAGACATTTCCACACTAATACCAATGCACCGGGCGGCTGAGAGGAGAGCCCAGGCAGACGAACCCTGGGTTCCTGGTGCAAAGGTTTCGATTTCGAAGTTCAGTTACTTTTCGAACTCGTACCATGGCGGGTCGCCACATTTTTGTACCCAGGCAGACCGCATGCGCATGGCAGCGCGCAAGACAGGCGCAAGCGAGGAAGAAGAAGAGTCCAGCAAGCACACTTGTTGTCTTACTCACACCCCCGCGCAGGCGCGTACACTTGACTCCGCCCACGAGTTTCGAAATACATGAATGATTTTCAATATGGCCGCCGTTCCATGGAGTTGTTGTTGTTGTTGTTGCTGAGCAATGGCAGAAGCGGAATCCATCAGATGACGATGCCGGCAACCATTTGCCGACGTTTCGGTAGGGAACGAACCTACCAGATGCCGGCGGTGATGGCAAAGATATAAGATATTTTATTTTAACATACATAAATTAAGTCAAATTTTTGACTATGTGGATTAAAAAAGCCATCTGTGATTTTATTCAATAAAAAATAAGAGTTTAAATTGGTTTCTGTGTTTTGTATTTGAATAATTAAAAAATTAACGGCAGCTATAGGTGGAAAGATTTTGCATTCAAGCACTTGACTAAATTAAATGCACAGACTTTTGATAATTTTGTTGGATTTTTGTTATATCAAACAGAGTTTGATGGGAAAGGTACTTAGATAGCTTTTTGCAATGGGGGTGATGAAGTCAAAATTTTGAACAATTTTTTAAGTTTTTAGAATTTTATTTAAAGTTATCGGGTTAAGTCAAGCTGCCATGTTCCGGGTTTCACTAAAGTGAATTCGAATTTTTTACATGTTCTCTCCAAGGAAAATTCCATCCAAGGAAATCCGTACCTAACCTTTAGTTTCTAATTTCTCTTTACTCGACGGATTCAAATTAGAACGCTGTAATATGATTAACTCAATCAATTTGTTACAACAGCGCATTTAACAAATTCGAATTCGACAATTTTTGTCGAAAGTGAAAACCGGAAAAGGCCTGCAGAGCTCCTGCCTTCCCTCCGAAAATTATTTAAAAAAATATTTTTGATGGACCGCGAATTATTAAAAATTTTCAGGCAAAATAATTGCGGGGGTATCTTTTAAACAATTTTTGAAATATGCAGATTTCCTTTTCTTCAAAATTTTTCTATGTGTGTGTCTTTAAATTTCAAATTTTTAGGTTGATCTTTGCACATAAAGTTTAAAAGATTGAGTGGTCGTAAAAAAAAGTTGATTTAATGAATAATTATCGGTGAAAAGCGTTCCACACTCAAATAATGATAAGGATCTGGCAGGGTGTAAAAAATCGAACTGCCACATTTGGCTGCAAAAAGAGCAATATTTCGAATATATACACAAATTTCGTTTCCACCAGCGAACACACAGACCGCAAACACAAAATTTTTCAGCGAATGCTATCAGTTAAGTTTTATTTTTGTAGGAGAAATATTGGAAATGGAGCGCCGCAGGCAAGATATTTTTTCCAAGGCTGCAAACCGGTACTGAACCGAACCTCTTAGAACCGGTTCGGTTCGCGTTTTTAGCGTCCGACGAACCGCCCATAAACCGAACCCCTAATATTTTTGACTCTTCGAACCTGAACCAGAACCGGACCACTTTATCGAAAAATTAGGTTCGGTTCACAAAATTAAGTAGTTTTTCCAACGACACATACAATTGCTTGTAATCTGAGTGCAATCATTCAAAAAGATCTCTAATCTTACGACATTTCTGTAGGTCAGATTAATATATATACAATCACCGCTGATAATGGAGCGAATATGGATCGAGCAGGAGAACTTTTAAAAGACAAAGCAGAGCAGAAAAGGAATTCAACTATGATAATGTAAAGAATGCATTTAAAGCATATCTTGATTTGGACGATGACCAAGTTGCCTAAATAGATTCCCTGGAAGACTCTATTTTTACAGTTTGTTACCGAGTTTTTTAAGGAAGTTAAGTTTGGCATTTGTAAGAAACTCAGTACTCACACTATATGAAATCTATTGCATATAGAAAAGTTGAATAAAAACCATGGATAGACTGTGTGACGCCCTGAAACTCAACCTACAAAATGGGCGAACGTTGACTAACTTTTTAAGATTTTGGAATTTAGAGTTCTTTAAAAGAAGTAAAGGTCAAAAAAGACTTCTCAACACTTAAGTTTGATCTTTCTGATCTAAGAACTAATATTGATTAACAGCTCCTAGAAGATATATTGCTTATTAACTTAAGCTAAGCAGTTCTCTAAAGTTGTAAATGTCACTAATGAATTTGACAGTTTTAATAATGAAACAAAAGGGATAATTTTTTTAAAATCAAGTATTAATAAATCGAAACTTATCTTTAATGCTCAAGCGAACTGAGGTTCGAACCAAAACCTTGGGTTCAGGGGTTCCAGAAACCGGTCCGCGAACCGAACCGAATCACAACGGGTTCGAACCCCCGGACCGAACCTTCTGCAAAATTTTAGAGGTCTGCAGCCTTGATTTTTTCAAGTCGAGTAAAAGTGTCTGTCCGCAATCCGCTCGGTCAATAACCATTGAAGTTGGAAATGGTGATGGTAATTAAATTTCAGAGTTAAGTCACTAAAAAAATTGGATGACCCAGCGATTTTTTTGCATGAAAATCGTTCACAATTGACAATCTATCGTCTGAACTTTTTTATAATATTCTGAAAGAAGGCAGGAATACTAGACTATTAACATGTTTTATTCTTTTCTTATTTATTTCTTATGAAAATTAAGTAAAGTTTTTTAATTTTTTTTAAATCTGTTTATCTTCGACTTCGTCCCCTATAATTTCGATTTGGAACTCAATGGGGGGGGATTGATCATCTTAATCCCCCCTCAAAAAAATAACAAAAAAAAAAAAAAAAAAATAATTTTATAAATTTTTATATTAATTTAAAAACCCAAAATAAAATATATATACCCCAAAAAAAACCAAACAAAATTACACCAAAAAAAAAAAAAAATTAATTTGGTAAAAAAAATAAAATAAAAAAATAAAAAAAATAAAAATAAAAAATTTAAAATTTAAAACAATTTAAAAACTCTTTTTATACCCTTGCAAAGGGTATTATAATTTTGCCCAGAAGTTTGCAACGCATAGAAATATTCATTTCCGACCCTATAAACTATATATATTCTTGATCAGGACGACGAGCTGAGTCGATTGAGCTTTGTCCGTCCGTCTGTCTGTCCGTCTGTCTGTCCGTCTGTCCGTCTGTCTGTTTCTACGCGAACTAGTCTCTCAGTTTTAAAGCTATCGAGCTGAAATTTTGCACAGAGTCTTCTTTTACTGCACACTGCTAATATGTCGGAACCGACCGGATCGGATGACTATATCTTATAGCTGCCATAGGAACTATCGGTTGAAAAGTGGGTCTTTGGAGAAAAAAACTTTTTGTTTTTTTAATGTTAACGGCTCCCACTTCAGCAATTATGAATACTATACGCTTTCACATAGATTAGGAAGTTTTTGTTATAATCGGATGACTATATCTTATAGCTGCCATGGGAACTATCAGTCGAAAATGGGTTTTTATGGAAAAAAATTTTTTTGTTTTTAATGTTAACGTGTCTCACATCAGCGATTATTAATATTAAACGCTTTTATACAGATTTGGAAGTTTTGATCAAAATCGGATGACTATATCTTATAGCTGTCATAGGAACTATCGGTCGAAAAGTGGGTTTTAATGAGAAAAACTTTTTGTTTTTAATGTTAACGTGTCTCACTTCAGCAATTATTAATATTATGCGCTTTTACAAAGATTTGGAAGTTTTGGTCAAAATCGGATGA